>JACXIV010000001.1:848949-864054 GCA_014737475.1 Bombus confusus
TTGCCGCATACATATTTCCCGCATCTTGAACAGATTTTCGTAGTTTTGTAACCTTTACAATATCTTACTTGACAAGTTTCTCGTAGTAATGAATCTGAACTTGTTGATAGATTTATTGCATGGTTTTTTCCCGCGATTCTTCATACTTAGCGGCGAGCTCTGTAACTAATTGGAATAGAAATTCCTGTCTTGAAATATTTTCACCTGTTGTTTCTTCGTACAACATCCAGGCATTTATTCCAGCTAGGTCCAAAATGTTGAAAAATATCCGGAGGGGCCACCTCCAAGATTTTGACTTCACGCTGTATTTTCTTGACATCTGGTCCACTACGTCTACACCAAATTTTGTATCATTATAAAATCTAATCGTTTTCGGTGTACGTTTATTGCTTTCTTCAATTTCTATCGCTTTATGCATGGAACTTAGCACAAACCATCGGCTTCAGAACAACGAATTGTCCAAGTGAAATTGAATTTTCTCTTCTCTCATCCTTTCCCAAATAGGGAACATTTATTGTATATTTATTGTATACTTGCTATTGACGTCATACGCCAACCAGAATTTTATGCCGAATTTGTCTGGTTTGTTCGGCATATACTGGGTAAATCTACACCTAGTCTTCGACGAGAACAACTGCCTATCAACAGCAATGTATGCACCAGGTTTATAACAATTTTGTGGATTCTCCATAAATCGGTCCCATACTGTAAATACCATTGCAAATTTGTTGGTGTTCGTAAACGTTGGCTTCTTTCGCTCTTCTTATCAAATCATATGTTATTATATAGGCTTTGGGTTGAATACTTAAATGATTTACTCAGATTATTTTTTATACACTCTGTATTTCTTCTTCTTGAACGTCCGTACACCACCGGATACACAAAGAGAAAGAAAAAAGTGGCGCACGGGGTAAAACAAAAGAATGCATAGGCAATTGCACCAACCCTGGATGCAGAAACTACTGATCATACCAACCTGAGATCTAACTCAACATCGTATAAACCTCATAATTTCAGCAAAGTCATCCCTGCTCATTGTTTTTGAAAAACATGCAGGTCCCCAAATTTTATTCCACAAATATGAGACATCTAAATTCTTTGCCTGATATGCACTGCGGGCATATAGCAGAGCAATAAATGCATCTAGTTTTGTTGTATCTAGCTCAACACTCTAAGTCCTCAATACTCTAAATGCTTCTTCTTCTGTACATTTTATTATATGATCCCTTATACAGTGATAAATAAGAAGATAAAATGCCGTCTTTACTTGTCCTTTCATTATATGCCGTTTGGTATATCTTGTCGGACCTGACATATCCCCAAAAATATTATGAACTGTTGTCCTGTCTGGTTTGGAACTTGCATCTATTTCTTTCCAAACTGTTCCATCGGGCCCAGTTTCGATACGTTGGTTCTCTACATCAGTCTCACTCTCTGCTGTTGTCATGTACAAGACACAAGGGAGTGCGAAATTAGCAGTTCACCGGTGCTCTCCTTGCGTCTTAGTTCGAACGTTTCACAATGAAGAAAAGAACTCAGTCTTTTAATATGATAATGAAATTTTTTAATTCGACAGAGTAACGCCTCAGAGTGTTGTAACAGAAAAAGTGTATTGTATGCTGATTTTGGGGATGGTTTTATACTTAGGTTGGATTCCTCTGGAGGGGGTATCGTCGGGTCCTTTTCTCAAATGGCTATCCTTTTACTATTTGACTATTGCGTGTGGCATGTTAAAGTGGCTGTGGTATGCAGGATGTTTTGTCTATCCTATTACAGTTTCTGAGAGTGTGACATTTCCCCCTTCTTAGCTTCACTTTGCTCCGTTAAAGCGTATGGCTCTGGCGAGTCCTCTGAGTTGAATGATTCCTTTGTCTTCATCTTCGGTGATGTTTTAGTAAGTGACCGTCCTGTGGGCTGGCAGAGGAATTAGTATCGTTTCTAATATTTTTTCTAGTGTTGGAATGTCTATTTCTTCGAAACTGTATGAACTGTTCTTAATTTTGATTTCGCAAGAAATATTTTCGTGTGTTTCATAATATTACGCTCGCGTGTGATTATACATCTAGTTTTGCTGCTAAACTCGGTTGTTTGATTTCTAAGACTTTACGCGTTTTACATAGTACGTCGATTTGCACATTTTTTCGTAGGGATAACAATATAATAGTCTTCAATCTGTACGAACGTCAATTCTTCCAGCTTGAAGACAGCAGTTGGGCAAGTTTTGACTGTCTGTTAGTTGCTAATTAGTTCGAATCCACATTCAGATGAAGTGATTCTATTGTGATTTGGTTGAGTTATTTTACAAATGTGGATGATTGTCGTTCGTTTACAATATTTGTTTAAGTAGTGGTTGTCGATAAAGATGTATTGTTCTGAGTCAGTATTAGGTCAATGTCTGCTACAGGTGCAATAAATACAGAGTTTTGTTTGGAAGGTATCGGATAAATTTTTGGTACGGTTATCGTATACAGGGTAGTTGGTAACTGGTGGTACAAGCGACTTCTTTTTTCGCGTAGAATCACCCCCTTTCCGCTTGCACTACCAGTTACCAACCACCCTGTATATAAGTTTGTTATCATTTATCCATGTTAATACTATACCATCCGGCGACACCACGTTGGTATCCCGCGAAAACTTAGGCGCAAGTGCCGGTGACACCACGTTGGTGTCCCGCGAAAACTATTACGCAAAGGGTGGTCATAACAGAATGCAGCCGTTTGTGTACTGTTGGTGTGCTGTTTGTGTGCTGTTGGTGTGCTGTTGGTGTGCTGTTTAAGTAACAATAAGTTACAGACATAAACGTATCTTTTTATTTTTATAAGTACTTCTACCCTTTAATAATGGCAGACGAAAGAGAAGACACGGTTATTCAAGATGAATGCGTGGACAACTTGTCTGACGTTCCAATTGAATTTGATGATTGCGAAGAAGTAGAAGACATAGTATCACCAGAAATCCAAAGAATTTTGCGAACGCTACTGCATTGGAAGAAATTCATGGGAGATCCACATCGGTGAATATTGCTATGTGCCTGCGGGAATTGGGCACTACCGAGAAGACCCCGGGCATGGATCTCTCCACGTACTGTGGAAAGATTCAAGCGCTGTGTGACAAGCTGTCGAAAGCAGGTATTAAATTCGAAGACCACGTTGTGGCATCTTATGTTTTAACCGGACTTGCGACAGATCCAGATTATTCGATCAATGTAAGAATAACGAAAATTGATGGGGATCTGACCGCGAGGGGGGTGAAGGCCGACCTTCTACTCGAAGAAAGAAGAATCGACGCAGCTGCGGCTGCGGAGTCCGAGCGAGGCAGTGCGTTGGCAGTCAGAGGGCAGTGGAAATCAAGGTCGCACCAGAACAAAGATGGCGCGAAGCCGAAGGACAGAAGCACGAGGGATCAGAGATGTTACAGATGTGGAAAATGGGGCCATATTTCGTACCAGTGTCCGGGGCAGGAGGGAGACGAAGAAGAGGAAAAACCCAAGGAGAAAGAGAAGAAGAAACGGGAAGACAAGCCAACATTTAAAGGGCTCATCTCAGCATTGGCCTTATCCTCCATCGAATGTTTGGGAAGAGAGAGAATCAGTTACCTTTATTCTTGCGCTTCGAACCATATGACGCCAGACAGGTACCGCTTTGTGGATTTTGTACCTACGACCGGACATATCAGGATAGGTAAGGGACGTCTGGAGGTAAGGGGGAAAGGTACAATGTTTGTGAAGGTAGCTGAGTCCTGTGGGGGTTGGACCTTTTCTTTGTCAGATGCTCTGTGGGTACCTGAGATAGACGTAAATTTTATCTCGATCAGACAGCTAGTAAAGAAGGGTGTCACTACTGTGTGTGGAAAAGACGAGGCTGTTGGAACGCATGATGATGGCGACATTGTATTCACCTCAAAAGTAGATAATGACGTGTACTATTTGGAGACTGTACCTGATGAAGGGTATGTTGCAAATGTCTCTGTGAACAACGATAGAAGCGAGTTTGATAACAGTGATGAGAAGGTTGAAGTCGTTGAGTCAAAAGTGTTTAGGAGTGTTGTGTCGTGGCATGAGCGGTTGGGTTACCTGCATGGAAGTGCAATGAGCAAGATACCTGTACAGGATGTGAAGGAAGACTCGAAAAGGTGTGGTGAACTGTGTGGTGTCTGCGTGAAGGTTAAAATGACAAAAGTGCCATTTCCAAAGACAGTTCATCATAAGTGTAAACGTCCCCTAGAAATTGTCCATAGTGATGTCAGTGGTAGGGCTCAGTGGAAAACGTTAGGTGGGGGGAATTACTTCGTGATTTTTATTGACGATTTCTCTCGGTTTATGTACGTTAGGATCATTAATAGAAAGAACGAGGTATTTAAATGTTTCAAGGAATATCAGGCGGAAGTGGAAGCCCTACATCAGTCCAAGATAAGTGGAGAACTATCTAAAGGAAAAGGGTATTTTGCACAGGAAAACTGTCCCTCGGAATCCTGAGCAAAACGGCGTTTCAGATCGAGCCAATAGGACCTTGGTTGAAATGTCTAGATGTTTACTCATCCAGTCAGGGCTTCCTGACTACCTGTCTGGAGAAGCCATTAACACTGCATGTCACATAAAAAATTTGTGCTCGTCTGCTGCTATTGGGGAAAAAATTCCATTGGAGCTATGGAAAGGTGAGAGATGCAACCTCCAAGGGGAGATAAATAGATTAAGGGTATTCGGATGCAAGGTTTGGTACCTGATAAGCCCAAGTGGAAAGAAGTTTGATAGCAGGGCAGATGAAGGGATTTTTGTAGGTTACGATCGACAAGTCAAAGGTTACAGAATCTACTTGCCTAAGACCAAGAAAGTAATAATTTCCTGTCATGTGCGCTTCGAAGAAAATGTGTTTCCTTGTAAGAGTATTGATGTGGACACGAGCAAAATCAAGGGGAAATTGGCTGAGTGGATATGGGACGTTGAGGGCTTCGAAACCAGAACAGAAATTGAACCAGTCGACATTGAGGTTCAAAGTGACGGTGAAAACGATGAGGGGGAAGGTGATTTCTTTGTGGATAATTTAATTAATGAAGGTATTCAGGAGGAGGCTGTGACTGTACCTGCTATACCTAGGAGATCAGCAAGACTGCGTAAGCCAAAGAACTGTGGTAGCTGTGCACACGTTGCGGTAGATTGTAAAAACCAAAATTTGTGTATGTCTGTTAATGTGTACGAAGCCCTGAAGGGACCTGATGCTCACAAATGGGTAGCAGCAATGTTGACGGAGTTAGACAATCTTGCGAAAAAAGGTGTGTGGGACATAGTGTTAAGGCCCTCGGGTACAAATGTCATTGACTGCAAATGGTACTTGCTATAAAAAAGGACTCTGATAGATATAAGGCTAGACTAGTAGCTCGGGGATTCTGGCAAAGACCTGGAGTAAACTACTCAGAGACTTTCAGCCTAATTGTAAAGCCAAATTGTAAAGCCTAATTGAATCTTACTTGCTTTGTGTGCTGAAAATGAGTGGAGCTATGAACACATCGATGTTGAATGTGCGTACCTTAACAGTCCTTTGGAGGAGGAGATATATATGGAGCAGCTTGAATTCTTCGAAATTCCAGGAAAGGACAGGACTGAATATGTATGTAAGCTTAGGAAAAGTATGTATGGGTTGAAGCAAGCTGGGAGAATGTGGTTTAAACATATAAGTAGTATTTTGAAGGGCATGAATCTGAAACCGTGTCTGAGTGATCCATGTGTGTATATGAACGCATCCAAGGACCTAATTGTTGCGGTATATGTAGACGATATTCTTGCGTTTGGGACGAAGGCTATGATTAGCTTGTTTAAGACTAGTATTAAGGAAAAACTAGATGTCAAAATGTTAGGTGTTGACACTCAGTTCCTGTCCGTCCATTTGAGTAAGCCAAATGGTACTACAGTTGTGTTTGTCCAATCAATGCAGATAAGCCAAATGTTAGAGTTATTCGATATTACTCATGAGACTGGGGTGTCAACACCACTAGCTAAGGAGTGTAAAGCTGGTTTAGACATCGAGTGCGATGAACCCTTTAACCATAAACTGTATGAACAAGCTGTTGGGCATATAATATATGTCGCTACCGTGAGCCGCCCGGATGTAGCATGTGCAATAGGAAAACTAAGTCAAAAGTGTACGAATCCTACTGTGTCCTACTGGAGAGCAGTGAAACGTGTATTTAGGTACCTGTTAAAAACCAAAGACTTAAAGTTTATATACCAAAGGACAGGCCAACCGTTGAAAGTGTTCTGTGATTCAGTCTTTGCAGGGTGCTCACTCGATAGGAAATCCAGGAGTGGGTATGCTTTCATACTTGCTGGTGGTGCAGTATCGTCGTTGTCGAAGAAGCAACCTATCATATCACAGTCAACTTGTGAAGCGGAATTTGTGGCAATGCAGGAGGCAGCAAGGGAGGCTTTGTGGATATCCTTACTGTTAAAGGAGTTGAGCCCATCGTCATATTGTCCCCGCCCATGTAAAATTCACTGTGACAACATTGGAGCTATTTCATGGTCCAAGGATGAGGTAGTTGCCGAGAGCTCCAAACATGTCCAAGTTCGATACTTTTATGTTAAGAACTGTGTGTCAAAGGGTATTTTAAGTTATGTTCATGTGCCAAGTTCTCAGAATGTTGCGGATATCTTTACCAGAGGTCTGAATAAAGTCAAAACTCAGTATTTTACCAAAACTATGGGACTTGTAGTAACTACTGATCAGAGGGGAGCGTTGAGTTAGATCTCAGGTTGGTATGATCAGTAGTTTCTGCATCCAGGGTTGGTGCAATTGCCTATGCATTCTTTTGTTTTACCCCGTGCGCCACTTTTTTCTTTCTCTTTGTGTATCCGGTGGTGTACGGACGTTCAAGAAGAAGAAATACAGAGTGTATAAAAAATAATCTGAGTAAATCATTTAAGTATTCAACCCAAAGCCTATATAATAACATATGATTTGATAAGAAGAGCGAAAGAAGCCAACGTTTACGAACACCAACAAATTTGCAATGGTATTTACAGTATGGGACCGATTTATGGAGAATCCACAAAATTGTTATAAACCTGGTGCATACATTGCTGTTGATAGGCAGTTGTTCTCGTCGAAGACTAGGTGTAGATTTACCCAGTATATGCCGAACAAACCAGACAAATTCGGCATAAAATTCTGGTTGGCGTATGACGTCAATAGCAAGTATACAATAAATATACAATAAATGTTCCCTATTTGGGAAAGGATGAGAGAAGAGAAAATTCAATTTCACTTGGACAATTCGTTGTTCTGAAGCCGATGGTTTGTGCTAAGTTCCATGCATAAAGCGATAGAAATTGAAGAAAGCAATAAACGTACACCGAAAACGATTAGATTTTATAATGATACAAAATTTGGTGTAGACGTAGTGGACCAGATGTCAAGAAAATACAGCGTGAAGTCAAAATCTTGGAGGTGGCCCCTCCGGATATTTTTCAACATTTTGGACCTAGCTGGAATAAATGCCTGGATGTTGTACGAAGAAACAACAGGTGAAAATATTTCAAGACAGGAATTTCTATTCCAATTAGTTACAGAGCTCGCCGCTAAGTATGAAGAATCGCGGGAAAAAACCATGCAATAAATCTATCAACAAGTTCAGATTCATTACTACGAGAAACTTGTCAAGTAAGATATTGTAAAGGTTACAAAACTACGAAAATCTGTTCAAGATGCGGGAAATATGTATGCGGCAANCATACCTGCGGAGAAGAGAAGAAAATTGGATAAACAGGGGAGAAGAGGATATTTAGTAGACTATCTAGATGACGAATAGGGGTATCGCGTGTACGTGCCGAGCGTGAGAGATGTAATATTGGGCCAGGACGTAATGTTTAAATCCGCACTAGTATCGACGGAAGTTGTTAATTTAAGTTTGCCGAAAAATATCGAACGCGAAGATATGTATGAGCAGAGCGATGAAGATACGTATGAAAGTGCAGAGAGCTAACATAAAACTATAGAACAACCTCATGTAGCCATCAAGAATGTGAGACAGACAATTGAGATAGATGCGCGATCGAACGAACCGATTTTTATGGTTGCCTGATGATGTACACAGCGGAAATATTATCGATGGACTTTAGCGAAGCGATGAGGTCAGAAAAGGGAGACTTATGGAAAAAAGCTATGCGTGATGAGATGAAATCGCACCATGAAAATAAAACATGGACTCTTGTAGAAAAGCCAAAAAAAATCAGAAGGTACTCAGTAATATAGACAAGTGGAAACGAAGCAAAATATTGTTTCGATATTTTTCTTCTTTTCCATATCAAACGTTTATTTTAAAAATATTGCTATTTTTTTACACTTAAAAAATTATTGTTAAGAAATTAGAATATGTATGAAAAATATTAGTTGAAAATTTTAATGACGTTAACTGTAGAAAATTCACATAATGTAGCAAAACAATTTGAATTCGATAAGTGAATGTTACAATACCTATCGAAATAAGTTAAAGTTATTGTTATTAAGATTTCTATGTTTCAAACTCTGTCTACGCGAAGTTGTCATTAAATTGTCAATAATTCTATATCGTCGATTACATTAAAGCAATAAGATAATTTGTTAAAAATTCGTTTGAAATAAAAGAATGATATTCGAAATAGAACAATGATTTATTTAATCGTCTTCACTTTCATCTTAGTATTCCAAATAATTAAGAAATTATCTATTATGAAATATATATCAAATATATTTTAAAATAAATATAAGTTGTATATCAAATGTTAACCATGTCCGAATAAAAAAATAATATAATAAAATAAAATAAAATAAAATAAAATAATAATAGTTAAAATAAATTAAATATTACCAAATTTCCATGAAAATTCATCAGATTCATCATTAATCGTCCTATTATATTAAGATTCCTGTTGCTTCTACATTATCCCTGCTATCGATCAATAACTTGAACAAAAAATAACTAGAAGTTAAAACAAATGTATAAAATAATTAAATGAAAATACAGTCAAACTCAAATTTCATTACAAAATCTTACAATAGAACTTACAGTTAACAATATCATTTAGTAAATAGACGACTTAAGAAAAACTAAAACAAAAAATTTCAGAAAACCGTTTAATTTTATTATCTTAATGTTCAATGAATCGTTAAATAAACGTGTATTAATTAAACGATATTAATAACGAGATATAAACGATAGTAAAAAAAGTAATGAACAAACACAAAAATGTTAATATGTCGTTTTCCACTAGCAATCTAATCCTAATATTAAAATTAATGTTACATTAATTTTGTAATATTCAGAATAGTACTTCGTGTATAATTACCGGAACCTACCAGGGGGAGGTAACTACGCTCGGTTCCCATTTATGTAGAGTTTTTAAGCATCGGAAGCACAAGATGTAAAATTATTTCATAACAAAGAAGTAGTATGTATTGGAATTTATTATTTAGAATAGGTATAGTATATGGATCCACATAATCATATTTGAATATTGAACTTATCATTGAAGAAACCAAACCATGCGACTTACCAATTGCAGCATGCTGGAAGGTCAATCGAACGGTAACGGTTTGTTGATATCATAAAGGGTGGTTTTTCCATTATAACACAATTAAATTTAATAATTTAACTTTTATTGTAAATTAACGCCTTCAGCATTACAATAACCATTTTTATAATTGTAATAGTTTTTACAAGCTAAAACCAAATTTACACTTCTGTGGTATTTGATTTAAAACTGTGTTAATCTATAATAAATGCTAGTTTATGATAACAATAACTATTGTACTATCATAGTCAAAGGTAAATTTGGACAGTAGCCAAGAATAATCATTCCATTATAAATGAGGAATTTATATGTCGAGTCATCAAAGTAGTCAGGATTTGAGTTAGGGGCGCATAGTGAATCGTTGGCACGATTATCCATTGTGAATATACAGTCAACGTGTATTTTATTGATGAAAGTGATACAGAGTGGATGGATAACTATGGTGAATACACACTAACGGCAATGACCTGAGGTTCGATAGCGAATTCGCGGTCAACGGGATAGTAATCACACTTGTTCTTTGAGTCTCGGAAATAGTACTCTCGATGATCAAGTCGCACGAGAGAATGTCCTCTCCGTCGTGGTGATACCGCAGAGGAAAACTATGATGGGTTGTGTCTAAGGGCACGAGATCAGCGGATTCGTCGAGGATAACTCCCATTCCGAAAGTGCAGGAAATGGGCTTGCCGTTAATTGGCTAATTTCCGTATTGGTGATCCGATAAAGATGCTAGCCGTTCTTGAGACAAAGTTGCTGTCGGGAAGTGTCACTCGTGAGGAAAGGCAATCCTCGGCATCTTCCCGACAAAGGTGATAGAAAGACTTTGTCTGTTCGTTTGAAGGGCCGCGGTAGCCAAATCCTCTGATCTATAGCGGGTCCTCAAGCTAGCTGCGCCCATAGTATAAACATGCATCGGCATCTGGTAATCGTCGTGCCCAAAGAATAGTTTCGGTTAGACAAAGCGTTCGTCCCGTGACCGCGGCTACGCTCGGCATATACTGTCGTCTCGAGCCCAAGCTCATTGTCGCGGGTTTGCCTAAAGATTTCAAAGGGGCGGCCCGATGTCCTTTCATCTCCGACATATATATTATTTCAATGTGTCATAATTACAAATTTTTCGAAATTGTTTTATAAGATTTTTAATTTTCACGATCCGCTATGATATTTTATAATAATTTATAAATTTTCTTAACTTAATTCTAAGCATATACCAGTTTTTAACAATTAATTGTTAAATATATAAGTCTAATATGTTTTACTTTCTAATATAAGATTACGACCGACGAAGAATATATGGTTGAGTTATAGAACATATCATTCTCTCTCCATACCGATCAAAAGTTCTTTGTACCTGCAGATAGGTGAGTGTGTACGTGTGTAGCGAAGCTAACAGGTACTGGAATTAGTTGGATCTTCTATCCAACTCCTTATCGAACGCTGGTCGCTACCCAGATTCTTAGTTTGCTGAGGATTTCCGGGTACGTAGAGATGTCGAAGGAGATCTCGGCGATCGATTGCGATCAGGAGTGAAAATTCGGCCGTCTGTAATGGGCCGGGCCTTGGGTTGGAGTTCGGAAAAGTGCAGCAGCGTGTGATGACGTTTTCCGCATATAAGACACGAACCGACGAGACAATATAGAGAATATATGCAATTGGTGCATAAGGCTGCTTCCCTGACGTCTGAAAAGCGCTCGCTGATGAATTTTGCCTTGAAGATGCGGCAGTGCCAAATTCTGTGCGGTCCCCGGCAGGTTGGACATGTCATAAAATGTGTCGCGGTTAATACGTGCCCCCGTAGTGCGCCTTGTCGGAGAGGGTTGTATTGTTTCGACGCTTGTCTTGCCGGAGTTACCATGCGGGTCGCTATGACGCAATTTGCTCTTTTCTTCAGAAAGTCTAACAGCTACGTGCTTGCCTACGGGGGCATGTCTTTGTTGTGTAGAATGAGCTCCCATTGTTTAATGATGTCTGGACATAACTTGGAAAGGATGATGCCGATAAGAACGGTGTCTGACGTGATCGGCTTTCCTAAGTTTCTTAACGCGCATAGATGCTGCTTGATCGTGTTGACCAAATTCTCCAAGGCTTCGGATGATTCCTTGGTCAGTTTCGGATAATTCTGAATCGCGTTCCAGTGACGTAAACAAGCGTGTCGTGGATGATCATACTTTTCCTTGAGAATGACAATTGCATCTATGTAATTAGCGTTCAGTGATTGAATGTAGCGCTTCCCTTTAAGGTAGACCGGAGATACTGCAACTTTTGTACGGTGCCAATTGGTTGTTTCTGTCTATTATTACAAAGAAGATATCATAGAAAGAGTTCCAATTTTCGATGTTTCCATCGAATATGGGTAGATGTAGTTGTGGCAGATTCATTGCTATCGGCCCAGAAATTGCTGATAATGCACTTATGGGTGTCACTGCTGTGTACACTGCTTAACTTGAATGCATGTGAATCCAGCTTCAAGCGCCAAAATGTTCCACCGGAACATTTTCACCGGAAGACGCGTTCGCAATATAACGCGTCAACGAAATTCACAAGTTTTCGTCTCGATACGATCCTTTGAATGAAATTAACATTGAGTTAACAATTGAAATATGACTGTTTATTCACAACAACTAGATATAGTAGTGTTTTCACCGAAGAGTTGATGAGAAATGAAGTTCGGTGACGGTGATGTCGAGAAGGAAAACTAGTGATGGGTGTGTCTAGAGCACGAGGCAAGCGGATTCGTTGATTGCAATTTTCGGTGAGGAAGTGAGGGCAACGGCTATCGTTGCTAATTAGATGATAAAGAACTGATAGGTAAGGATAGATGCTGCCCGCTCACTACCAAAGGTCGCTCATCAGTGAAATCAGTCTTCGACTGTTGCACCTGAGAAAAGCCGCTTTTCCCGTGTTCACAGCGACAAACAATAACCCTAAGGAGCGTCTCGACTTGAAAAATTTAATGTCTAAATCAAGGGCCTCGACAGTAAAGAAAAGAACGCTAAATCTTATGACGGCAGTAGATTTGGCCGCAGTAAAGAGGATTTTTACAGCAATAACAGTTCCTTGCGATTATTGTGAATCCGAGCAAGCATGTTTGAACAGCTGTAGACCGTCTTGACCGAAGGATGGATTAGAATATATGGTTGGGTCACGGGATGTAATAAATTTAATTTACATTCTGTTAGTTAATGACATCTATAATTCGTATTTAACCGTTCGAGTTCCAAGCAGCGCGATCGCGATGTTTAGATTTTGTGTCAAAAAATCTCAGTACATTTAAACGCTATGGACGACTGACGGTATTTTATATTTCATTGTTATCTTCTCAATAATTTTTAGTGAACAAAACTTGAAATATTTACAAACTAATAGTACGCATATACAGGGTGGGGCATCTTAAACAGGTCACCCGAATAACTCGCTTGTTTTTGAAGATAGGAGAAAATGCATTAGACCAAACTTACTTGGTATCGGAGGGCTCATAATCTGGTATTACCAATTTTTCTGTAGGTGGAGGCGTGAAGGAGATATGAAGGTCAATTCTGTTTTTTTAAATGGAACAGTATATTTTTTTACTTACATTCTGATAGAATGTTTCAAGGCGAATACAATGACCTATTATTAAGGTCATTCAAGGTCACTCAAGGTCAACTACAAGAGAAAACTGATTATCTCAAAGCACACTTCGAATACTTGTGTATCACGTGTGTGTATTACATGACACGGGTCACAAAAGATAAACAAACATTCAATCACATTGTACGCTTATCTGTATCCTCAAACATTATTGGCAATTTAACTACCGACTAGAGTACATCTTCATAATATAATATTTATTCAGTCTAAGCGTTCAGTTTTCTAAAATGCGTTACACGATAGCAGAGAAAGTAGAAATGGTTCTTATTTCTGCTGAATGTCATAGAATTATGAAGGAAGCGGTACGTGTGTATGGTGAAAGATTTCAATAGGTGACCTGTTTAAAATGCCCTACCCTGTATAATAATATAGATGTATCTCATAAAGTAACAAATATGACGAGCGCTATTGCGCCACTTGGTTCTCTTCGCAATCGATTAAGACAAGCGCTATCGCGCTGTTCGGGATTTTTCGACCGTGTTTTTTCAATGACCCCTGGGACTCAAACGGTTAATATACGGTAGAATTTCATTTATGTGCTTACTGCTTATGATTTCTCATACATGTAATAGTAATTCACATTCAGGTAAATGAAGTCAATAACTAGAAATTTATTTAACTGAAGCAGTAACTGAAGATTTGAAACTTTCAAGGTTTTAAGGAAAATGTACAGATCCTATATGATGTCAGATTATTGATTAAATGCAAGATAGACTTGAAATTATATGAGATCTATAAATGTTTTCTTAACCAACGAAATAAGCATGACATTTTTGAACCAGATAAATATTTTTTTTTATTTAGATGTAATTTTACAATCAATTCTCAATAAGAATTATAAGTAAATTTTTCTGGCGTGGTACAATGTCATGAATATAAAGAATTTATTGAATGTTTGATTCTAATTGAATCTAGTGCTTAAATCTAGAGGATAATGTCTTTTTAGCCTGCGGATCTGGTCCGTCGTGTCAAATAATTGAGTGACTAGAGGGTTTTGGTGGTTGTTAACTCTTTTGCTGTGTCTATTACTGTATATGGATATTTCTTCTTTGACTGTGGGTATCTTGAGGTGGCGATGTATTGTTTCGTTGGTAACGTACCAAGGTGCGTCTAGTAGTGTTCTTAGTGTTTTGGCTTGTAGCCGTTGGAGTATCTCTATGTTGGAGTTGCTTGCTGTTCCCCATAGCTGGATTCCATAGGTCCAGACAGGTTTTAATATGGCCTTGTATATCATTAGCTTACTTTGCATGCGTAAGTTGGAACGTCGACCAATGAGCCAGTAGAATTTTTTTATTTTTTCTTTGATCTGCTTCGCTTTGTCAGCTATGTGTTGCTTCTATGTCATTCGTCTGTCTAGAGTCATGCCCAGGTATCTGACTGACTCTTTGTTTGGGATTGGAATGTTATTTATCGTCACTTGTGGACAGGTTTGTTTTCGCAGCGTGAATGTTATGTGACTGGATTTGTTTTCGTTAATTTTGAAGCGCCATTTGTGGAACCACTCTTCCATAGAGTCGAGGCCTCGCTGGAGAGTGGAGGAGGCAATAGTCGGGTCAGGGTGGGAAGCTAGTAAAGCTGTGTCGTCTGCAAATGTTGCTGTGGTTATGTCTGTTAGGGTTGGTATGTCTGCAGTGTAGATGGTGAACAGCAGGGGTCTGAGGACACTGCCTTGGGGTATGCCGGCTTCTATTGGAAATGTTGTGGTTATAGCGTCTTGGTATTTTACCGAGAATATTCTGTTGGTTAGATAGGATTTTATGATGGAGTAGTTAGGAGTGTGGTAGGATTTTCTTTAGTTTGAACAAGAGTCCTTCATGGCACACTTTGTCGAATGCCTGCTGAATGTCTAGGAATACCGCTGTGCAATATTTTTTCTTCTCTAAGTCTTGGGTGATTTTATGGGTTAAACGGTGAATTTCCTCCATCGTAGTATG
>JACXIV010000001.1:864110-917459 GCA_014737475.1 Bombus confusus
TTTAGGAATAATTGTAACCAATGATATTTTACAAGACTTAGGAAAAGTATTGAAGGCACAGTATTGCATTAAAAATGGAAGTGATAAGTGCAATCCCTTTTGTGGGAAGCTCCTTGATGGCTTTGTTACTTACCAGATCATACCCCGATGCTTTTTTGGGATTTAGACGACAGATTAATTCTATGACTTCCAGAGATGAGAAAGGCTCAATGGGAAGAGACATCTGGAAGGGAGAGAGCAAGTGTTCAGTTATTTCCTCTGGAGTGGTGGGAGAGTGGGGTTTGAAGACGTGGATTAGGTGGTTGGCGAACAAGTTGGCTTTTTGCATAGGGGTACGCGCCCATCCTCCTTGCGGACAGCGAATTGGAGGGATTATTTGCGGGGGGCGGGTGAGTTTCCTGGAAGCCTTCTATAGCGAGTAGTTGGAGTCAGCTGTGGGAGACAGGTTGGCAAGATATTTTTGGAAGCACTCGTTTTTGTAATTCCTGGGTGTTTTCGTGAGTTTCCTTGTGGCGTTGTTTAGCTTACGCTTGTCTTCAGGTGTCCTATGATTCTGCCATGCCCTTCTCAGTCGGCTTTTTTCTGCTATTTTCTTGATTATGTGATCGGGGTATTCATTTTTGTTGATAAGGGTCTTGGTGGGGGTGGAGGAGCAGATGGCGTTAATTATGCTGGAGTTTAGGTATTCCGTGGCTGCTTCTATATCTTCATTAGTTTTTAGGGAAATTAAGGCAGTTGTTGAATGGTTGAAGATTTCCCTAAAGAGCTGCCAGTTGGTGAGTTGGTTGTGGATGAAACCGTTAGGTTGGTGTTCAATAATTGATGAATTGATTGTTGTTATGACGGGTGAGTGGTCGGAGGAAAGTTCCATAGAGGAGTTGATTTGGACGTATCTTGGTGAGATGTTTTTAGTTATGAAGAAATCTAGTAGGTCAGGAATTTTGCTAGCGTCAGTGGGCCAATAGGTGGGTTCGTTTGAGCTAAGGTAGTTGAGTCTGTTGGAGTTTATGCTTTTTAGGAGATTTTTACCTCTGACTGTGGTAAGTCGGCTGTCCCGACTGTCCCGTTGGGTGTGTTTGGCGTTGTAGTCGCCTCCGGCTATAAATCTATTGCCCAGGTTTTCGAGGAAGTTGTCGAAATCTTCTTTTGAGATGGTATGTCTGGGAGGACAATAGACTGCTGAAATGGTGATTGGGCCCTGCCTGTCTTCTATCACTACGTTTGTGGCTTGGAGGTGGTCCTTCTGGTATGATGGAAGTTCGTAGTGTTTTATGCTGGCTTTTATGAAGATTCCGGTGCCGCCATGGGCCTTTCCGCTGGGATGCTGGGTGTGGTAGAAGTTATATCCATTTATTTTTATGAAGATTTTGTCGGTGAAGTGGGTTTCGGATATGAGCATAACGTCGATTTGTTGGTGTTTTAAGAAGAGCTCTAGCTCAAGTTTGTGCTGAGCTAGACCGTTGGCGTTCCTAAGAGCTATGCGTGTCTGTTTTATTTTGCGTCGAGGCTTATTAGTTTGTTCACGAGGAGTGTGAGCAGTGACAGCAAATTTTTGAATTGCTCAGCTTGTTGTTCGATTAATTTTTCTATTCTGTCGAGGTTGTTCGTGTTTTGTGGACTGGGTACAGTATTTTGTGGGTGTTCGTTGTGAGTTGTCGGTCTATTTTGGTTGCCTTGTACTATCTGTGCGTAGGAGATTGAAGGTGTAGTGATTTTTTGCGGGCTGGGTAAGTAGTTGCTGGGGGCTTTAACTCTGGGATTGGGGTATTTGTTTGTGTACAGGATCTTATAGGTTGAGCAACCTTTGTAGTTCGCGAAATTTTCTCCTTGGCAGTGGATGCACTTCGCAGGAGTGTCTGGGGATTTGGTGCATTGGTCTGTGGAATGAAGTCCTGCGCATTTAACACAGCGGTAGTTATGATTGCAGTATTTTTGCGTGTGCCCGTACCTTTGGCACCTTTTACACTGTACTATCTCTTTTTTTGCGAAAGGTGGTTCGAACTTGACTACAGAGTTCATGAGAACTTGTTGATTTTGTATATTTCTTTGTTGTTTGGTTCTTGTTTTAGATCTATGAAGAATAGGGATAGTGGGCTTTTTGTGATTCTGTGTCTTATGTTTATGATGTTGGTGACTTCGTGGTTATGAGTTTCGAGTTCAAGTTTCAGTTCTTCCAGGTCGGCAGAGTGGTGAATGTTGCGTAGTACCACACGAAAAGGTCTTTCTTGTTTTAGTTGGTACGTGTGGAAGTTGGCGTTCAGGGATTTGAGCGACTTTGTTAGTTTTCTGTATGTCTCCGAGTTAGTCGGCAGGATTTTAACCTGATTGTTTTTAATTTTAAGTTGGTAGTCTTCTTTTTTTAATGTCTTTCTCGATTGATTTGATCATGGTTTGGATGTCTATTACGTTGTCGATAAAGATTGGCGGAGGAGGAGGTGCTTTTTGCGTTTGTTGGTTAGCTGGATTTTCTGTTGCGTCAATAGAATCATGTGTGGATGCTAGAAGTTCGAATCTATTGTAGGTGGTGACGTGGTTTGTTGGAGATGTGTTCTGATTTGCATTTGTACTTTTGTGATTTGTATCTAGTTTTCGTTTTTTGCTATTGTTTGTGTGGTTATCTATGTGGAGCAGGTTGTCCATTTGCCATGGTGGAGGTATATGGGCTATCGTCGAATTAGTTAATTCAGTTGAAGAAACTAGTCGAGAGGCTAAATTTGAAGAATGGAAGTGGCCGGCTATCCTCGAGAAGGTTTAGAAAACTCTGCGTTGCTCTTGAGTCGGTTCACTTTCGAGAGGAGGTCGTCTCTTGTTGAAAAACTACACTGGGCACTGGACACACGTCTGCACGCGTCGGCTGTCGACGGCGAATGAGTAACAACATTGACAGAATTTATACAAGAATCAGCACGGGCAACTACTATTTATGAACCAAATAACAGGCAAACAAACATAATTCCACCAGACATCCTTGACAACATCAGACAAAAAAGGAAAGCGAAAGCAAAATGACAAAAACATAGAACACGTGAAAACAAAAAACATCTAAACAAACTTGCAAAGGAAATAAAAAGTAAAATAAAAGGTCGTAATAATAACGAATTCTCAAAATTTATAAAAACACCCTCTGCGCACGACAATGCCAACTACTCTCTATGGAAAGTCACGAACAAAACAAAGAAGCCAATAAAATTATTCCCCGCAATCAGAAAGACAAACAACACATCGGCCAGAATCAACGAAGAGCAAACTGAAGAATTTTCCAACCACCTTTGTAACACATCTACTCCATATAATATTAACAACAGTAACTCCAAATGTCATTCAGACGAAGATGCGCAAAATACTAGTACCTCAACTGATAAGCACTATACCATACCTAATACAGCAGCACAAGAAATTAGAATCATAATCAAAAAATCAAAAAACAATAAAACACCAGGAATCGACCTAATCAATGGTAAAGTCTCGAAAAACCTTTCCCCAAAAGCAATATGATTAATGACAATAATATTCCATGCAATCTTAAGAATTCAATACTTTCCTACTCCATGAAAACTAGCACGGATCATAATGCCAGGCCTAATACCTAAGCCAGTAATACTTCCTGTGTTTTTCAAGATATTAGTGAAAATAATATACGACCGCCTAAAACCATCAATAGAGAAGGAAAAATTAATACCAGATCACCAATTTGGATTCAGAAATAAACACTCCACGATAGAGCAAATGCACAGGCTCGTTAACGAAATTATACTAGCAATAGAAAAGAAACAACACTGTTTATGAACATGGAGAAAGCATTTGACAAAATAAACCATGAAAGCCTCTTACAAACAATCAAAAAACATTTCCCGAAATAAATCCACCATTTACTCAATTCATTCCTAAGCAACAGAACCTTTGCAGTAAATATGAAGAACACATGTTCTGAAGTTAAAGACATCAAGGCAGGGATACCGCAAGGAAGCGTCTTAGAAACAATATTGTACACATTATACACGGCCAACATACCAATAGCAAAATACTGACATTTGCGAACGACATAGCTGTACTAGTCAGGCACACTAATCCATAAACAGCAGTCACATTACTACAAAAGCATACCACAAAAATAGAAAAATGGCTGCAAGATAAACAAATAAAAGCAAACCCCAGTAAATGCAACTATATTACATTTACACTACGAAAACGGAAACCACCAAACATCCCATTAAATGGCACGCATATAGCACAAACAGAGCAAGTTAAATGCCTAGGATTCGACTTAGACACACAACTCACAGGGAAGCAGCATATTAAATCAATAATGGACAAAATACAGACGAAAAGAAGACAAATGTACTGGTTAACAAGTAGAAATTCCAAATTGAGCATAGAAAATAAATTAAAAATATACAAAAAGGTCATAAAACCAATTTGGACGTACGGAATACCACTATGGAGAACAGCAGCAATGAGCCACATAAATAAACTAGAGTCGGTACAATCGAAAATACTCAGAACAATATTCAACGCCCTATGGTATGTCAGAAACGAAGATATAAAAGACCTAAAAATACCAACGGTCAAGGAAGAAATCGGCAGATACAAAAAAAAAAAAATACAAGGAAAGAATGGCAACACATTCAAATCAGCTGGCTACTAAACGAGCAAAACTCGTATAAAATGGAGACTAAAAAGGAAACATCCCACTGACCTCACTAAAGAAATAAAAGAGACAAACTCGAAGGTGGTATCTTGCTATCCACACATTATTTAGCAATAAAGTTAGAGAAATTTACCAAATGACCAGCTGCACAAATTGTAAAGTATAAATTAAATGAATAAAAAAAAATAAGGCAATCGTTGAGTCTTTTTTGTGAATATTTATTTATTTATTTATTGTATTAACAAGGCCCGAGCTGCTACCTATGGCTGTGGTTACAACTCGGATGCGATGTATAAAATATAACATACAATTATATACGAACAGGAAAGTTTGCCTTAAACGGAACATTCGAATAATTTTCTTGATTATCGAGAATCTAAAAAATATCGACGATACAATTCTCACTTTTCCGAAATAGAAATATGATCTTAAAACAATCTTTTTCAAAATCATTATTTTACTAAACACCTTGATATTATGTATAACTTTTACTAAACACCTTATTATTATATATAATTTTTGTAGTTTATGATGATCTTTTCACGTTAATTTACAAATCGAAGAGTATAAACGAAACATTTGTCGATCTATTCTTTACACAAAAGAATTACAGTTTTTAGGTCAATTTCACTTCGGAAAATTCTTCGAATCGTTCAGGACATTTTTCAAATCCTCGTAGTTAAAGAAGTCATTTGGAATTTTTACCTTAGGCGGTTCCCCCTGTATATATGTGTATATATGTATATGCGTATAAATATACATACATACGTACCATTGCATCTAACAACAATAACTATAAACTATATGGTACATATATGTGTATCTGCACATAGAGAATATTTTCTAACAAGTTTACGACGATAATTTCTTAAATACTTAACATACTCAGTTATTTATCATATCGTCGATTCTCACCTTTATGAAGATAGGCAAACGTAACTTTTTACAAATTAACATTTCTATATAAAGAGACAAAGTCTACAGAAAATTATTCTAAAAAATTATTTGATAGACATTTTTGTTTGAAATAGCAATGTTACGAAAGAAAGGTTAAGTAATTGTATCATTGATAATTATTACATTATAACATCTTAATCTTTCTTTATAATACTGATTAAAGAAAAAAAACAGAAGGAAATAGTTACACAAGAAATGATGATATTTCAAAAAATCAAAATAATGATAAATACCAACAATGTTTAGAAATTAACGATCATAATATAATATAATACGACCAGAGTATAAAAAACATACTCAGGAATGAGACACATTATGCATAGGCTGCAGATATTAATGGATTTATGAGAAATGTAAGCGGGCAAAAATGCACAAAATACATAAAATATTTAAAAACATATAAAGTATTCAAAGTAAAGTACACTTCGAAGATGAAACAAATCCGCATTTAGTATCTTTTCTTTTAGTTCTGTTCATAAAAAAATATGAATTTATATAATCTGCAGTCTAATAATATGCACCCTAGTGCAATCTTTTTCTTTAACGTAATTTGCTGCTGTTAGTTACCTAACCCATTTTCCAAATAAATTATTATTACTTTAATCATAAATTTGTGGCATTTCACATGCTTAATGATCCAGATCTATACGAGTATTGGACTGTGCTAAATATTGTATTGATAAAAGCGTAGGTTCTTCTTAACGATGACATATTTTCTCGATAATGCTTGAAGTTCACTATTCTTTAATGTAAAATTTTACACCTGATCGGTGATTATAATTCGCGTATAGTCTACACAGCATATACGTCCGGTCGAACCAGACGAAGTAAGGGCATTCGAACAATCAAATGGAGATAGTTAGATCTGCAAACAGATTACGTCTTTGACGCTTTATTTACGTAAAATGTGTGTTAATCCTTTATTAACAAATAAGGGGCTCGGGGAAAAGTGGTACAAATGACAATATCTTTTAATACTATAAATTTAATAACTACAGATGGAAAATTAAGATGTATTATATTATAGTGATGCCATACATATTTATAAAGCCTTGGAAATCTAATAAACAAAATCCTTTACATAAATAAAGATACCACATATCCCTTTTTAGATTTATTTTATTTTCAGAAAACTTGTATCATTTTTCCACTAAACCCCTTGGATAAGAATAAATTTTTATTCCATATATTTTTCTCTGAAAATTTGTTAGCTATACGCTTTCCAGATTTATATTATTTACATCGTACATGTGTACCAGCTTAAAATTTAATTTAATTCATAAAATTTAAACAATATTTAAATTTATGGGAAAGTAGTATCGAAGTTTAATCGTGAAATTTTGGTATAACTTTATAAAATATTTTTCTATGCTCGCAGAATTAATATTGTCAATCAGAATAAAACGAAAGTTAAGACACGTTAAGATACTAGTTAAGATAATAGAAATTTTTTCTTCCAAATAACGATAAAATTGGCAACCCCACGAATGAAATATACTCTATAAACTCTATTTAATCTTTTAATCGGTTCTCTTTCTTTATCATTTATGTATTTATGTTTATTTTATATAGTATTTTATAGATTTAACGTTTATGTAACGAAGTCCTTAACTTTTCTTCATTTTTGTTTCTTCGAAACATTCTTAATCGATAAAAGATTAAGTTTTATTGAATGTTAAAGTTATTCAAGAAATTTCTTTGCTCGAGATAATTACAGCCTTGTATTTACTAGATCTAGAATAATATTCATGATCTATTTAATGAATTTACCTAGGAAATTTCATGAAGTCTATAATATTTACAGGTTGGGCCATGTTTTACATTTGCAATGTGTTCTTTTGAATACTTTAAGAAATTCCTAATTTCTTTTTTTAAATTATCTAGGTAAAAGTTATACATATGCTACAGATATAAGAAGAGATAAGAAGAATCGCGTTGTGACTGAACAAAATACGTAAAGCATAATAGTGAATCAGCCAAAATATAGATTATAATCAAAATAAAGAAACTGTTCCTATTTTCTCCAATATTTCTAGTGCTTCTGCAAACCTAAGGAAGAATTTCTTGACTATTTGTATCTAACAAATATTGTCTAAGAGAATTAAACGATTCGGGTTTTGACCGATTGAAATGCGTTTTATCTTCTCGGATTTTTGTTCGTAACATATATGTATAATAATACGTTGTGCGATTGATATATTAAAAAAAAAAAAAGGTCGAAGAAAATTATTTTTTCTGTGCACTCAATTGTATCATTATTATGTTCATAGTCAAATTTAAATTCTTCTTTCTGTCTCCTACCTTTAAATTGTGTTTTGTTTAAAGTTTGTAAGCTGCAAATAATATATATACGAAAATACGATAATTTCTACACGTATTCGGATACCAAAATACATTTACTACAGATATGATATAGCGTTATTAGTGGTAAGAAAAAATTCAAGTGCATTAGAAGACTAGTGTGGGTACTAAACAATCGAAAACACGACGAAGCTTACACGATTCACAGCAGACATCGGAATGTCTGTTTCAGAAATTTCTCGTGAATCGCGACCCGTTAAGGAAAGCTCCTTTTCTATTGTCAAAAGAATTTCAAACATTCAACGCCATAAAAGTACGCCAAATTTCGAAACCTCATCATTCAGAGAGCAAAGAATCAATACGAAAGGACTTTTATCGTAAAATCTAAGTGGGTGCGTTCGAAGTCTTAGTGTTTCAGTGGAAATACTTTTGAATAAAGTTATATTTCCACGATAGAATATTAGCAAAGATATACTTGGAACCGGGCACCGTGCAAAATCACAACCGCACTGTCCTAGACTGGCTCCGGAGGTGGATCTCCGTTAACACCTTCTCTGGATTGGATCATCACTTCTGTTTGTTCTTTGGTCAAGTCTTGTTGCTCCTTTGTTACGTTTAGATCCTGATCTGCGATAAAACTACGACGAACCGCGCCATTCACCACCGAGGATAAATCTGCGTTTCTTTGTTGAGTATCTCTCCAGGGAGTGGTCAAAATTTTCAATCTCTGTAATTTATTACGTACATTTATCTATCGTGTGTCTATAACTCTCTACGCTCTACAGCGACCGCTTTGCCGATATTAATACAACTTAAATTGTTATTTACAATATGTTGATTATAGAAATCGTATGTAAATTATTTCCGTTATCCCGTATCGTGCATAAAAAATAGTATATTAAGCAATATCGTTACGACGAAAATGCTAAAAGGGAATAAAATCAATTGTATTAAAATCATGATATTACCTGAATGAAACTGCCGGGCGTGACGACGATCTTATAAATTGCGATGCCGGGTATCATGGCAATTGAGGAAGTCGCAATTAACCAGCCTAATACATTTGCCCAGACGGGGTACACGTAATCCTCATAAGTCAGTGGTTCGTAACCCATTAAACCGTAAACGATGATAAACTGTAACAATATAAAAGATTAATTTTTTGGAAAAGGACATGTAGAAAAGGAATGAAGAATTCAGTACTAAATTGTGACCTATTTAACTATTGATTGATTGCACTTTCGAAAGAAATACAAGTAATACAAACGTAAAAAAATTGAAAGAAGTTTGTGCTTAACAAAATATTGCGTTGCGGTACATGTGTATTACTTTAGTATCTGAATTATGCGAAAGTTAGAAAACCGCTAATTACAATGCATGTTGTATACAATATAGAGCTATGTGTGTGGCAGATATACCATGAGAAATATTGGAGCAACAAATTTCCAGCAGACTCTCCAGTAGATTCCAGGTGAAAACCCAATCATATCTTTAATATCTGCGCAAAATCTATCCACCCCATAGATCCAACTAACAGCGATCGCCTCCGCCAAAACTGCAAACAACATCGAGTAGCCAGCTGCGTATCGGTCCAATAGATGGAAAAAGTAAAAGCCACCCTGTGTATAACAAATATAAATTTTTATGTAAAGATCAATTATGCTAAGAAATTTTTTAACAATAAGAAGAAACCACGATTAGATCGAAAATGATCCAAACGAAGAAGCAGAATTAATTACAATTATTTCATGAAATGCGTTATAGTTAACGTCTTACCTGGGAACACGAGGCTAAACCAACGACGAAGTATAGCGTGAAAAGCGAAGCGACGAAAATTTCGCGATTATTCCCAATAATTAGAAACTCATCGCTAAGAGCAGTTATTATCGCTTCAGAGCCCCCGAACTACAAGAAAAGATTTGATTATGTTCTAAAAAAAAGAATTAATTATACACATAGTATAATTGAATTATTATATTGCACTGTAAGCTATTCACGATAGAGTATTAAAATTAATTAAGTAATTAAAATTAACACAACTAACATTATCAAATACTAACCTTATCACGAGAAACGATAATTTATGTAATCACAGTTTTGAAGTTAATTATATACTGTTTTCTAGTTTTCTTAATTGCATAGAACAATATTTCATTGAATCTTTTGTATTTTTTCTAACAATAATAAATAGAAATTATATGAAAAGCGACATACCGAGCTATCCAATCCCAGAGTAAGCAACATCATAAAAAAGATGAGCGCCCAAAACATCGATCCAGGCATAGTAGCGATAGCAGCAGGATAAACAATAAACACTAGACCAGGTCCTTCAGTCGCTACATCCTGAATGGATTTTCCACTTGCTCGAGCCATGTAGCCTAGTACAGAAAAAATCACAAAACCAGCGACGAACGATGTTGCGCTGTTTATCAAACTGGTTAATAAAGCGTCCCTGGAAAACACGTAAGCGACAAATAAATTTTACATTTATCAGTACACAAATTTATTATTTGCTATGTATTCAATCACAATCTATAGATATTTAGATAAAAATGTACGATTTTTCTTTATAAATGTTGGATAATAAAATTAAGAATGTTTTATGTAATTGAATGCAAATAAAAATTTGTTCAACGAAAAGTGAAATTTCATTATTTTCTAATTCAGTTTTATTTCATGATTACGCGTTTAAAAAATTTGTGAAAAGTTAAGATTTTATTTTATTACGTCAAGATTAAGAAAAAAGAGGAAAGTATCGTTTCATATTAAGCATATTTAAGCTCAAAGAAAAATATACTTATAGTAAATAAAGGGGCGAGACCATTTAAATGATTCATTATAATCATTACTTGTAAAACTTCACTACCTAAAAAACGAAATATACTTAATTACACACATATTACTTACTTGTAAACGTTGTTGTGATATTTATTATAACTCGCATAAGCCAGAAGCACCCCAAAACCCGGTCCGAGAGAGAAGAACACCTGCGTTGCGGCATCCACCCAAACCTAAATAGAGATTAAGCATTCTCAGGAAAAATCTCCAGATAGTCTCAATTTTATAATTGAAACCGAAATTTTATCCAAAATTAAAAAAAGGCCGTTTATCATCTTTAATAAAGAAAGATTTATTTTTTTCGTTCCTTTCTTTCCAGAAGATTATGTTGCGTCGTAAAAGTAATCGACAAATTTATTCCCTTTAAAGACAACGATTCACCGTAAATTTTAATATTTTAAAAACCAACGAATTTCCTTGGTCATTGTGCAAAATTTACTCAAGCGATGTAGAAACGGTATTCAAGTCGCCAGAGAAAAATGCATTTCACTTGCGAGTCAAGAGGGTGAGAACGTGAGATTCCATGCCCGTGACTGGACCGAACTCTAATGGTCATTATGACAGGTACACAGAGTTTCCATTTTCAGCGTCGTCGGTTAAACTCGGCACGTTTCTCCCTTTCCCATTTTTCTCGTGACACTATCCGATTTTTTCGACCCTCTTACGCCGGTGCATTAGCTTCCTGACCCTCCGATTCTTATTCTTTTCCATGACCGCTGTAAATAGCTACATATTTCATAACGCCGCGATCATCCGCTAAAAAGACGATTCGCTAAATTCAAGAGGCGGAGTCGACAAACGATGAACCACAAAAGTGAAACTACGATACTATGTAATAATTTCAATGCACAATCACGTATAAAATACACATTTAAAGATAAATTATTTTGAATACATTTTTCATTATTACATAAATTTGATAATATCTGTATGTATGTTCCGTTCGTTTTAGCCAAATTATTTCTGACTTATACCTATAAGATGACCTTCAAAAGCTATTGAAATAGAATAATTGTGAAAAAATGTTATTCTCTTTACCTCAGCTTTTGTTATAGCAGAAAAATTCGGATTAAGGTAGTAGCGTATTCCTTCCAGACTTCCTGGCAACGTGACGCCTCGTATAAGTAGGATCAGTAAGACAGCATAAGGAAATAGAGCCGTAAACCAAACCACCTATAACAAAGGAATAAAATTGTTTGATCGTTTTATTCGACGGAACAATAATCTTAAATTGTTGATAATAGCTAACTAAACCATATGTTTTAACACAAAAAAGTTAGGGTTAACCAACAGTAGTCATAAGAAAGAGTTGTAGCGTGAACAAAAAGATTAAAGCAATAGTAAAAAGATGAAGTAATATTTTTGCTCATACTGCTTTCACAGTTATTTCTACTGTAGAATTATTTTTTTAAATTTAAGAATTTATTTCTAGACAACTGGTGGCGTGAAATCTAAATTTACACTATAGAAATTTTACCTTGCCAGAAGTAGAAATGCCCTTCCACAAAGAGAAGTAACAAATCAGATAGACCACCAGCAGACATAACGCAATATCCCATTTAATCGTTCCAAGATCATGTAAACCTTCGCTTTCGTGAAGTTCCAGAATAGCTCGACTGTCAAGAAAATTACCGAATTAGTTGTTCAAAAACATGCTTTCTTCCTTATTTCGTAATATTTGATTATTTCGATTTTTAAATATGCTAAACATATTATGAAATATGTAAGTATATGGTATAGTCTTAAAAAATTGTCTGAAAACAAAGCAAATTGCTATCCTGGTCTCGTTTTATTACCAATTTTCTATAAAAAAATGTATTTGTATAAACATTCGCAGTCTATTCATGAATAATCAATATCAGTAATATATGTACAACAAAGCATAAGCAATATAGAAAATCCACGCTATTTACGCAAAAAGAAATCCAGAATAAAACTTACTTGAAATATTCCTGAGCAGCGCTCGTGTACCACGTATTGTTGTAGCCTTGATTTGAATTTCTATCCAAATGTTCCGCGATTAGGGAGGAATTACTAGGTTCTATCGGATCGAGCGAACCAAGCATATTGTCAAATGTGTAGGAAATATTAGCGTCAAACGCTCGACAATGTGGTGTATTCCATGGGTTGTCACAAGTAGTCCAAGGTAGAAGGCTGGAGAATGAGGCGAAGAAATACCTCAATGCCCAAGCAATGATCACATTGTAATAAAAATCGACGTAGAATGCAATTAGTACCACTGCATACCCAATACCTATGCAAATATCCGATTGTTATATTAAATTTTTGAACTTATATTGAATTTTTAATAAAATAGTTAGGTATAAATTGAATTTATTTTCTGATGAGATTTGGAGATTTGAATAAATAAATTTCATGGAACAGTTTATAATTTATATTAATTTACTACACTGATACTTAACTATACTTAATTATATCAGTGACCAAAGATAGAATGGACGAGATTCGTTTAATTTTCAGAACGATAAGTCTCTTTCCATATATTGTTAAGTAGTAAAAAGGTAATTCGCGTTTCAGAAGGATTAAAAATCTCGGAGGACGTGCCCTCTGTTCTGATTCCTGAGCCGGAGAATATTCCATTATCCCGTGGGAAATGTGTCTTGAGCGGGAAATCAATTACGTCGTTCATCGATGCGGATCAGAAGGAAAAAGCGCGCGGAAGACAAGAGTCAAGAAGAATCCTGCATTCCCATCGATCATCACGACGATCCTGGGTGAAATCGTGACGATCCAGGAAATCGACGGAAATGGAGGCTCTTCTCAAGTGGTCTTCCATCCTCGGATTTTCCCGGATTTATACGCGTTACATAATGTACCGTATAGCACAATGTAGAGCAAAAGAAAAGAAAATATACCGGCTGTGTCTAATGCATAGTTCCTCGTCGTGGAAGATGACGGTAAAGTGCTTTGAAACGTTTCCAGAACTGTCCTCTGAGAGTCAATCAGAAAAGTAATCGCACACAGTGACGCTATTACCTCCATTGTTGATCTTTTATGTGCAGAGAATCAAGTGGAAGAAGAATTTTAACGCGATTATTTCTAAGCTCGATGATATTAGACAGGAATTCTCGAAATATCCTGCGTTCAATTATTTATAAAATGAAATAAAATAATGATAAATAAATGGCAAGAAATAGAAATTTTTGTGAGCTCTGATATATATTTTAAATTTCTGCTGCGAAATTTATAAAATTAAAACGTTAAAAACATAAGTCATCGAAGAACTGTCACATTATTACTATTATTCTCGGTTTAGTAATTAACGCCAAGATAATTAGGAAAAGGATCTTACCTTTTAAAAGTGGCACCAGGCGACCCCAACAAGTGATCGCACCTTTTCGATTGAACTGGCCCAGAGCAAGTTCCATGTAAAACAGCGGAATTCCTCCTACCACCAACATTATACAATATGGAACCAGAAAAGCCCCTGTAAGCATAAATATAATATAACAAATAATAAAATAATAACTTTCTCAATAATAATCGGATATGATAAAAATTTCTAAAACTGTAATTAATAACTTTTAAATACTTTCACGTATGATGGTATTCAGGTATGAATAAAATAACACCAAGTTTTTTCATTAGAAAATGAGAAAATCGTGTTCATATCTTTGATAAAATTGAACGCGTTTAATTTATTTACAGGCACTGTGGGAAACGTCCGGATTCTTATCATCTTTGATGACATCTGCCGCGTGACAAGAGACCGATATGAAGAGAGAGGAAAAAAGTGATGTGCGAACCACTCGCATCATCGTGTTAGCTGCATAACTGAATTGCAGAATATTTAGAGCACCAGTGGCAGCAAGGTGCTTTTAGGTACGTAATTCGATAGCGAACTTTTGAAAATGTAGCAAGGCAATGGCTGAAATGGTGATTTTGATAAAACTGATTTATCAAACGGTTAAAAAAATACAAGTATCATGAATTCTTAAACAGCATTCGGTATCAGAACGAAACCAAGATTATATAAAAAAAGTAAAAATAAGATAAACAATATATAGTAAATGCATAGCATATTTCAACAAATTTTAGTATGTATTTATTATGTATTTATTATTTAAATTAGCCATTATTTAAATAAAATAATGTATCTATAATAAGTATTTAAATAATATTTTTTGCACATGTTTTGTACAAAGATTCTAAAAGTCAGGAACATGCATAGACATTATCTTCTATGTTTTGAATACAAATTTCCTCAGATATGTTGAACATTCTTACTCGTTGTCTGTCTTCGTTTTTTTCCAATAAATTCTTCTTAGTAACCACGGAGACGTAATCGTATTAAATGAGGATATTCCCTTTTTCTTATGCCCTGCAGTGATGAATTTTTCTCATTTCTCGTTAACGAATGAATTCGACATAAGTGCTTTTCAATGTTCTTTGTCCACTTGTATAACAAAAATTAAAACTTTCAACTTTAATATTTAGTAAAAAATGGACTTGTCTATTTTTGAAGGAAATAATATAAAGTTATTAGAACTTTTTTTTGTAGACTATCGAAGATAAACTGAATACTACATAATACAGATATTAACTATTTAAAAAGTATTATATTTTAACAAATCATTTAGACAAAAATTCAGTAAAGTGCTTCAATGAGAATAAAATATTTCTAAGAAATATGTGTCTTTTCGTTTCTAAATGCTAAATACGCATGATGTTTCATTCATAATTAGAAAATCACTTATTACGCATATTATTAAATATAATAAACTAAGTAATTCGATTAATTATCTGTGAATAATTTATTTTAATCATAATGTTTTTAATTGTAAGTTTCCTTATAAAAACGTACGATCAAACATTTTTCATATTCAAATTTCCTTATTCTCGCTAAAAATTGATGATGTGTTGATATTCACCGATTATATTTCTAATGGCATGGTTAGGAGACATATCATTATATTTAAATATACCACGCTATATAAACACGGACAACGTACGCATAGATATACATATGCAAGTATAGAAAAATTCTTGGAAATCGATTGCAACATACATTAAATGGAAAATCTTAGAACTATTAAAAGCGAGCAAACTTGTTTAAATAATTGCAATGTGCTTTAATGTCGTAATAGCTTCATAACAAGTTCGTAATAAACTTGCTTTATTCATATTTACATACGAGTTAAGATAACGGTATTTCACTAAAATTCCAACAGAATTCTTTAATAATCTATTAAGGAATCTTCGTGTCTTAATTTTATATTTGTTTCTCTTTAATAATCTTATGTTTATGTTTCTTTACTAGTTTTATTAAAAAACATTTGTATTTTAATTTCCTTACAATATATATATTCATATAGCATCTAAGGAGACTTCTTCCGTATGTCATGAACAAATTCCCGGCTTTGAATAACATTTCCGTTTAATTTTGGTCCTTTGAAGATATAACCTTCTTTAAAGACCGACACTTTGCACTTGAGTTTACTACTAACTAGATTTTAGTAGCTCATCATTAATGCTTTTAATACGAATGACTTGAGAAATTTAAGTTATACAAGATATTTTCTCAAACTTTAACTTTATTCAAAGATTTAAGCACATGACATTCATCGATCAAGTATTAATGGTACATGAACAACATAAACCACGCAGAGACAAAAATGGTCCAACTCCACCTTTTATTAATTTCTTAATTTCATTACGTAAGTATATAAATAGCAGCCAATTCTCAAATAATAAGAATTCATCACAAATAGATGATATAAATATTAATAAATTTTAAGGTAAACTTAAAAAATAGTATTTGTAACATGATTACATTTTTGTATTTTTCAATTTATGGAGTTGATGAAAATGACTTCTGAACGGTTTATATGACTGGCTTTTCGCACTATACAAATTTTCTGAAATGCTCAATCCACAACTTCGGCACATTTTGCAACGAAGCTTTTTGAAATCAAAAGTTTGATTTCGAATAGGAAAGAAATATAAATATCCATGAATTTATTCATATACAGTATCTAGTCTTCTTCCTATTTCATTCAATTCCCTGTCTTCCCTTCGCTTCATTTGTGTCTAATTGAAAATATTTCATTACCGTTTTATAAAAATATACCGATTTAAAGTAAATTTTTACTTTTCAATTAAATTAATTTAGATGTAAAATAGATTTGAGATATCACCGTGCTTTATTAGCAAATAAGGAATATTCATCGATAAAATATACAAAAGGTAGGAATTCGATTAAAATGCACTCACTGTAACCGCAGAGAATAAAAACTTTATTATGAATGCATATCCAACGAAAAAATGCATTATTTAAACCGTCACGTTGGATTTATGAAAGTATAAATAAGTATAAAGTACATTTCCATTTTGTACTTGACCACTTGAAAATTATACATAAAATATTTATTATAATAACTTTCTGACAAAATTTTGAAAACGAAACGTAATACGATGTATGTATACGTATCAATTTCATCTTATCATTTTATGTATAACATTTATCTATCTTTAATCTAAATTTACTGAATGATCAGAGTTCTGCAATTTAAGGACAAGAGTATACATATGAGTCACGGTATTTCATTAAAAAATGTGAAACCTACACAATCTCTAATGTTAATCATATATTGTATACATAATATAGTAATAATCAATGAAACATAAAATGAAACAGTTTTATATAGTCATATATTTATTACATGAGGAAGTGATTCCTTATATAAAAATTAATCAGAAATATGAAAAATAAAGTTTCCTTATACCTTAGTTTCCTAGAAAATCGATTTCATAAATTATGTGTGTGTGAATGTGATTTCGTTATACGTAATCTATCGCGATACAAACTTCATACATAGTAAAATTCAAGTTCAAAAAGCTATAGTTTCTAAAATTCTACTTTTTCTTTTTTGTAAATTTGATGCACATGTACAATTTTTAACTTTTTGCGTAAATATTCAAAGTTTCAATTACACCTTCTATGTATGAAACAATTTGACCATTAACTCATAGATCATGAAGCTAATCGTCCAACGTTTATGCCATTATTTCCCCTATACATGTATCTAAAACTGAGTCGAAGGTTTAACAATATATTATGTAAAACCAGATCCTGTTCTAAGCAAGGATAATTGCTTTTTCAAATCTAATAATCAATCAGCGATATAAACGTACAAAATCGATTCGCAAAGTTCAGTTCAATCCACAACCTATTTTATTTGAATCACGTTGTTTAAAGCTGTTTCGTTTACAATGAGAAAATGATGACAACAAAACCGTATGTGGAAAATTTGTAAATTTTCGCAAAGAAAAAGCGTGAAACACAGGGCGAAATCATGGGACATAATGGATCGTATACGGTGTCATGCAGCAGACAGAGGCGTCGCGAACGTCCATGATCAAAGGCCGGCCCGAATGGGAAATTATAATTAATTAAGGTAATTGGAAATTAGCGACCGATCTTGTCGGTACTAATGGTGCGCCCTACTCTCCTCTTAATTGAGTTAGCAGCCGCTTTTGAGGAGGCCCCGTATCGCTGATAGCTGGTCCTAATCGTATTCCTACGAAAGACTCTATAGAACAAAAGCTAATAGCGTCGTCGCCGCCATCGTCATCGATCTCGTCGTCGTCATCGTCATCGTCATCGCTGAGTTCAGTCTTCAAAGTCGCTGCGAGTTGCTTATGGAAATTGTTGGTGGAAGGTTTGTAAAAGAAAATCAAAGGGTTCGAGCTTTGCATGTGATAAATAAAAGTAGAACATGTTCGTAGAATATAGTATAATACCATTATATTACGATTCATAATGTAGTCTTGAAAGTGAAATTGTCGTCTTAAAATTGTATTTCATTTCGGCACGGTTCTTTTTCTAACAGTTCCATTAATACTCATTAGACTCTTTCGATGATATTTAACGATTATGCTGAATCGATTAAATTGTTAATAGCATTTACAGACTTTCTTATTCTTAGTAAATAACAAAAGTATGATAAAAAGTATGAAATATGTGAGATATAGGTATTCTTACATATGTATTTAAAAAAAAGATACGCAAAACATATGAAACATAGAGAATATGCAAGATAAATAGTACAAAAATCTTACAGGTGAAAAAATTTATTCTCTAGATCCCCCACTTTATTAACAATTTTCTATAAAGGTATGAATTTGCATAGACATCCACAGTCTAGTGATAAGTTTAAAATATGGTTTTAATTCGTTACGATATTTAAATTTTTACGTAATAATCTCGCTCACGTTTTTAAAAAGAAAATGTTCTTTAAAAAAAATCTAGGAACAAAAAGTCGCTCATATCAAGACACTTCAAATACTTTCCTAAATATTACGATCGCCTAAACATCTTTAAATGAAATCCACTGTATAATTTCGTTTTAACAAGATATACAGGAGATGATGGACATCGAAACTAAATCGAAAACATGATGTAGCTAGGGCTAAGAATTAAATCTAGTGGATGCTGTAATCTCCCGAGTCGGTGCGTGACTCTTAAATTGCTCTTTCGCTTTAATTTAGGCCAATTTTGAGTCTTGCAGCAGATGCTTTCACGGATAAGAAGCCTAGAGTGAAATCTAAATCTCAGGGTCATTTTCCACGAGGTAAATGCCAATTAGTCGACCGGTTAACGCGATGTTGCCTTACTGCCGGAATGCATTACTTGATGCATCATCCCCTATTGCGCAACTACGAAATAACGCCTTGCAACGCTATCAGATGGAATCTAATAAAATAACAGGATGTTTGACAGGATTAATATCTTTGAAAATATTTTTCAATATTTTAAATGTTTCACAGATCTTGTAATCGTTATTTCACAACTCGAGTAGTACATAAACCTAGAGAAAAAATCAAATCTTGATTTTTCTTTTAATATATTTTAAATATAGAAACGTTATATACTATATACCCACCTCCCATTAACTAAATTCAATCTACATTGTTTTGAGAATTACCGAGATTGCAACATTTGTTTTTCATTGCTGAAAACGTGTTGATGATCGTCAATCAAGCGTGATGTGTAATATTGACGATTAGAAACGATCTAATCGTTGTTAAGTACTATTCTGTTGTTATTCATACGTATATAATTATCCAGAAATATCTGGATTATCTGATATAAAGGAAGCAAAGCATTACAGTTAAATATACCTTTTTAAAAATGCTTTTTGTGTCCATTTGTGCTTCTTGTGATTATATATATGAATAGTAACTACATAATTAGAAAAAGATAGAATATTATAATACTCACCTCCACCATTTTTGTAACATAGGTAAGGAAATCTCCAAACATTGGCAAGATCGACAGCAAATCCAATAACAGACAGGAGGAAATCAACTTTGCCGGACCAAGTCTCCCTGCCATCAACGCCGCCATTCATCTTTGGATGATTCTTCACCACCCTTGACGACATGTCTCGACCTGTACGAAACAAACTGATTCGTTAAAAATCATTTTTCCTACAGAATTAAGGAAGCAAAGCAAGCAACAAACAAAATTCGACGATTTGTGGCTTATCTACTGACAATTTGATACTTATAAATTTGTTAATCAAAAAATTTTCAGCGAACATGTAACATTACCCAAGTATTGGATTATTTGGAAAGCTATGTACATATTTGATGAAATTGGAAGAAAATTATTTAAGAGGATCAGATGAAAAATGATCTGACAAGTGACAAAATCTTTAATTTGAAGAAACTATGAGTGAAATTAAATGTTAATAAAGGTATGTGCATGTTTCTAAAAATTCAAATCGCGTTACTACACTTACTCCAAAAAGTTTCGAAATTCTCCAAGAAATTAAAATTTTCTCAAACTTGGTTACACATTTTCCGAACAACCGTCGTCGTCGATGACTTAAATTGTGAGACAAAGAGAGACGTACTCCATGAAAATCCTGATACGAAATACAGCAACAAATCAAAATCCATCGAATAGACAGGGATATCTCGACCGAGTTGACAAGCACAATGGCTCCTCGTTCCGCGGCGATTTTTTCCAAAATGTCCGTATCTAAAAGTTCACTAATTCTTCGTCGATCGAAATCTGATATGTCGTTTCTCTGAAGTTTAACCAATACCATCTACCACATTTTGTTCTACCCCAACTATCGGCCGTATTTAAAAAGAAAGAAAAAGGAAAGCCGTAAATAAGAATTTTCGATTTTTAAAAGATAATTCTTATAAATATAGGGTGATGGAACTAGTTCATCGTTAGGAAAGTACATTGAATCATGTGGAAATTTCTTTGATTAAACGATATAATGTTTCGAAAGAAGTATAAAGTTTTATTTGGAGAAAAGGACATTTCATATACACCAGTTTAATATTATGTTTTGTAAAAAATTAAAGACACGATGAGAAGGTGAGAGAGGGAAGGTGACAGGGTGGATGTGGTAGAAGAAAAGAGGGTGGTGGATGGAGGAAACGCGTGCGGGCGCGTGCGGGCGCGGTCACGTGTAATTTGGCGACGACAAGTTATCGATAGCCCTTCAGGCGACAACGCTTAACCCCCGAGCGAGGCTCATTGTGCCCTGGTGACGGGTTCCGGATAAACAGCGTATATTTCAAAGGCGACCGCGGTGCCGGCTTCGAGGGGACTCTCGACGAGGGGTTTTCTGTCACACGCACTGATCCATGCTTGTCTATAGATCGACCCGATTAATTGATATTCGGCGGTTATTGCCGAACGACGATAGAACTCTCTTTCTCTCTTTCTCGCAGTTAGTATCTCCCACTTGGTGTCTCTGCAAACAGGTGCGACGAAAAATGATGCTTTTATTCCTACTGATTTTTAATCTGAATTGTTACGCTCATAAAGTTTCATTCAGATTAGTCAAGTAACTTGACTTTAAGTCATTTAAAATCAAGTAGACCGATCGCAAGTAATGTATTAAATTCTTATATCTTTAAGCTCACGAAAAATGTAAAATACCAAAGTTGTTAAATTTCAATTATATTCGTTTATTTTTTAATTTTAGACTATAATCCTGTAAACGTTACATTTCATTCTTGTTCAATTTATTTGGAGAAAAAGCTCACTGTGGTTCTCTGATCTGATACAACATTCGCAAGATGATTTCATGAACAAAATTCAAAAACCAGTTGAAATATTATACGTTCTAACTAGTTATTGAAGATTTGAGTAATGAATGCAAAATGAAATAAGTAACGGGAATAAAATTAGTATAGCATTTATGAAACGTTTATGAAGAATATATTCTATGACACGATTAAACAAGCGAATAAGTCAATTGTCCTCAATGCGAAGGGCTAAAACTACTATTTATAAAATTACCATTCAATAAATAATATTCATGAAATTATTATTAGCATAACAGGCTCCAATGTTAAAAGGAAACTAGAAAACAACAAACGCAAGGAAAGTCTGTAAAATAACTACGATTTGATTGAAAACTCCATGATTAGAGTTTTATTTAATACTACTGAATTATTTAGTTTAGAACACAAGACTCATAGTAATAAAAAAGCTCTTAACTTTTTTAGAACATAAAAAACTGCAATATATGTTCTAAACTAAAATTAAGACAGTCCGGCATGATATCTATAAGAAAAATGTACTTAAAATTTTAATGAAAGAATCAATTTTAGCCATTAATTCGTCATTCACTTTTAAAATTTAATAAAACTCACGTACCATTATCGCTAATCGATGGTTTAAATGATTATTAATTATAAATGTCATTTTTTACTATAATATTAAATGATTTATATACAAAGAATTACTTCAAACACATAACACCGAATAAAAATTGTAATTACGACGATAAAAACAATTGTTTCCCACACCAGGTCGTCCCACAGAATCTAGCGTTATACATAGGATTACACAGTAAGACGTGGAGTGCAACTAGTTTTAATCACAGGCGCGTACAATCAAGCATTATGAAACGAATATCTTACCGAGAAACAATTCTAAGGCACGTATTCCGCTTCGAGATCTAGAAAAGACAACCTTGTTCGGAAAAAAGTGAACGAAATATAACCGTCGCGTGTTCCCCAAGATTTAAACGGTGACACACGAATGCACTGAAGTTATAGAGGGAGATCGAACGTTGAAGGTGTGCAAATTCTAAGAAACGGATTGGTTAACTCCGGTGGGGATAAGGCTTCTACCTTTTATTCAAGGTAACATTGCGAGATCGTGTCTTTCTTTTCCTGTTCTTATTATATCATTAGGTTGATCGAACAATTCCGTCGTTTTTTTTTTTCATGAAAAGTAATCAATTGTTTTAACTGAAATTTCTCCTAATTAATCTTCAGTATAATATTCATTGTTACTTATAATTTCCTTCCTCTTATCTGACAGATCATTTATTCCATCGTTGTTCAATTTTTAATTTTTGTTACTAACATATTCTTTCAATAACTCCATGACCTAATTTTCGATATTAAACATTTTTCTTCTGTTAAAAGTTTTACAAAGATATGAAATGTAATCTATCTGGAAAATCCTATAAAACTGCCTCTGTAACAAATTTTTTTCTCTAATACTCGTACAAGATGCAACGTTTAAGAAGCACTTTGCTATGGAGCGATATAATCTATCTAAAAAGTCTGCAATATTACATCATTGATTTACAATTTACGTTTTAACGATTGAAATATATATTTCATAGTTTAGCTATCTGCGTTTTGTATATATGTAGAAGTAAAATCTAGCGACTGAACTTTTGTATCAACCTAGTATCATTTCCCAAATAATATTCAAGAAAACACTTTCACGTTTCATATAAAGGAATATCAGTAATTAATCGATCATAGTTTCCTTCATACTTTATTTTTCATATTCATTTCTCATTATATTTTTCTCAGTTTCGCACGGCGCGAACTTATTTCGTTATCTTTCCTTTTTTAAATTTCCCTTTCTCTTTATCATATATAAGTATAGGGAAATTATCTTGCAATCACTCTTTGAAAGGAATAATAGTCATAGCTAAGTTAAATTAGCAATTTTTGTTATAAATTAACAATGTTAATACTTTCATACAATAGGTAATACGAAAATAGAATGTCATTCTTAAAATTTTGTCATATGTATATATAAATACGTTTAATAGTATAACGCCACCATTTTGATCTTCTTATCTCATCGACATAACATTTTAATAGATTCCAAATATTAAATCATTTTTACTTCTACATTCTATTACAACTTCTAACATTTTACGTATCAAGGAAAACATATTCTTTTGTATAGAATTCTTCGTAACATACCTATTTATTAAAAGCGAATTAGATGTTGAAATATGAGAGTATAAGAAATAATTGTCAAAACCACAAACGACCATGAAACATAAAAGTATTTACGCATGGAACGTACACTTGTAACGTCAAATCCGTTCAAATAATTGTTCAAATTTATTCTATTTATAAACTTTATCTTTACCAGATTATTTTCGTAAAATTTATAAAATAAATAAAAATCTATTTTCAATCGTTTTTTATACCTTAAGATACCATAGTAAATAATACTCAACTCAGTGATAGATAACTTTAATATGTATGTACCTATAATAAATCATAAGGAAAACGTATTGCATTATTTCGATCTTCTTCCTTAACAACAAACTTGTTGTTTGTTCCCGTTGTTCCCCAAACAACAGATAACAGATAGTAATATTCCTACGATAGTAATGAAAGGAATGTGCAGTCCAGAAGATATTTAAAAAGAAGCTACATACAATATTTAAAATAAAAGATACCTTTACTGACCTTTCTATAATTGTTAAAATGTTATCTAAAATCTTGAGAAATATAGAAAAGAAATGAAAAATATCATTTAATAAATAAAGAATTTCAAAATGTTTAATAAATAGATAATTAATACAAATGTTCAAATCTCCTTTTAATATAAATTTACTGTTTCTTTCTTCTTGTTATTGATAAAATCTTCTATAATCAGAGACAGTTATATCTGGTAACTTTGATTCAAATTTTCCCTCATTATTCATATTCTTCTATTTCTTAATACTAACTCCTTAATTAATTATGACCTTGTTTCTGTGAAAATACAACTTATTTCCCAAAATGTCTGAATTTTAACAGTTAGATGCATGATTTTTATATCTTAACCTAATTCGTAAGAAATCGGTAAATAAATAATCGATGTTGAATACTTGGAATCGTGTACTTTTCACTTACCAAATAACCTCTCCAAAACGATTAACGAGCGACGATGCTGTGGCTCGGCAAGACACCGCTACAGTGACCGCAAGCTTCTTCGGTCCACACGACTCCCACGACGAGAACCCGCCACAGGGTCAAAAGTACCTCGAAACTCGTATCCGTCAGACCCATTACCGCGTCACTAACCGCCCACGAAATATTTTTTTTTACTTTGCGTGGAAAATGATCTTCCAGACGAATTGCAACTTCGAACTAAATTCAATGATTACTTGAATACAGTAAAAGTTCGCGTTGTCTTTTTCCACTTATTTTACTTTACAAACGTAACAAAAAAAATTATCGAATCATGCAAATTTCTAATTATTGGCTTTTATGTACGTGTTTTGTATCAAATTGTAATTAAATAGTTTATAAGAATCACAGCCGCAAAAATGAGTGGTCGATCGCTTTACAGGTTGTCTCCGGAAGCAATTACCCATTGATCACGATGACAGACCATCAAAAAGTTATGATGTAAATTCGAAAAGAGAACCTTGTCGCAAAGGTTCGAAAGAATGAATGAGGAAATTTGCCGGCAGCAGGATGTATATACGCGCTGAGGTCACGTGACACTGCGTAGTCCAACCCAGACACAAACCTATGTCTGCGCATGCACAGAATTTCGCGGCATCCAAAAAGGCTTCGGTGTTTCACATAAAAAATTTTAATTAAAGTTTTATTTTACATGCTTTGAAAATAATATTTTAATTTTTTAATATTTTAATTTTGGTTACTTTTGATTGCTTTAAAATTGCGTAACTATGTATGTGTATTTTGGATATACAAATTCATCGTATTTTAAAGGTGCGCACCATGTATGATTCTACATATATAAAATCTTTTAGTAGATTAATAAATTTGTACTGCGCTATAGACGAGGATTACTACGTGATCGTAAATACAGAAATCAATATCACTTAGAAATAATAAAAAGTTAGCGCAATTATTTTTCTACATAAAGAATCAAAAATTAAAAAATTAAATATACTTAAAATATAAAATTTTTAGCAATAATAGAAATTTACAGTTACTCATATTATTATTCGGACATTACTATCTCTGTATTTGTTACTTTGTAGAAGAGGGTATGATTTAAATATCGATTTGCTTATTCTACGAGAACAATTTCTTTTTAACGATAACGTTTAATTGTACATATTATATAAAGCAACAAATACAAAGATAGTGGTGTATCCGAATAATACTGTGAATAAAACTGTAATAACTTCTTACATAAATACTAAATACATATTATTTTTCCTTCATCACTGTTACATTACCGAGTGAACATGTAAAGAACAAGCTTGTCGCGACATCTTTTAGGACAACTTTATAATAAATATACTGATAAAAACTGGTTGAGAATAGGCTCTTATATTTCAGTGACTGAACATTTGACACAACGATTTCAGTTATAATTTCAATATATTACTAATTTATATAATTTTCTAGACCTTGATTAAAATTATGTTAAATGAATGTAAATCAATTTTATTTACAATAAAATCAACATATATTACTCTTACAATTATAGCAACATGTAGTTACTTATCAAAGAATAAATTAAAACGGTATTGTATGTATTGGGTCGTCCAGAAAGTTCGTTCTGATTTTTAAGGAATTTGATCGACAAAAAAGATTACATTGAAAAGTTTTTCGCCAAAAAACCTTAGAGATTCTGGAAGGATAGAATATTCAAATTGCGTGAAAGATGTAGAAAGCTTATGGAACAAAATAGCACCTATATAATTCAATAAATGTATATCAAATCGAAATGTAAATCGTATCGAACTTTCTGAACGACCCAATATTTTATTTTTTCTAAAATACAATAACATTAAATGATCCTTACATTACAGCTTGGATCATATACTACATAGGTATACAAGAATTATGATAGAATTTGGTTGAAAGTTTTTGTAAAACGGAAGTTAAATTATATTATTCACCAATGTCATATCGAAAATTACGCACTCTATATACATATATCATTTTAATGTGTATTTATAGAGATAAAAAAGAATCAAAATCCACACTAATAATATTAGCTCATCATCAAAATGTCTGCAAATTATTCCAGTATTTGATGTGTATCACGTATTACTGCTTGCGCAAGTCATCAGTTTCGTCGCCATCATAGCGACGAGATCGCGATCGCTTTTGGCCGTTGAGCCAGAAATTGGGATCATCATCGTTTACGACGAAAAGCAAAGCAGAGCTTTTGCTCTGTTAACACCAGTGTTTTTGGTCACCCTAGTACCGTCACATCGGCCGTGGACTATCGGCATCTCGAGGAATTTTTCTTCACCTTTGACGATAACGAAACATGGCTTATTGAAGAAGATGAAGGGCCTGCAGAAATACATTGTTTCTCCATACGGAGGAAACCGTAGCCTCAACAACTCTGGAATTCAGCACGAACGCTTTCGTGCCAGAAATGGAAAAAAATACGAAATTTCCGCAATCCTCCGCAAAGGGGGTTCCTGCTGATGCTAAAAAAAACCAAGGTGCGTTATCCGAATGTTGATTACTTCGATAACGACGTCACCATTTCGCTGACGTCTTACGCGCTTACTTTTTACAAACAAGACATATATTTCTGATGTCCTATGATTTCTCTTAGAAATACTGATCTCTAGTACGCATTATATCTATTTGTAACTCATGCTATTTTGATAAAATATTTTAATTACCTCTATAATCCAGTGAATTCTTCGAGAATTCATAGACTGGTACATATGAAACATCCTTGTAATATGTATACAAATTTAAATACTAATTAATTCTTTACAAGGTGTCCCACGCAACTGGGACAAGTTATAGTTCTGAAATGATAAAAGGTAAAAAAGAATTTCATTAAGCAAAATTAAAAGGTTTTGAATGGTGTATAACCTAGTGTGGGTGCCTATTTCGAAAGTAGTATATATATATATATATATACTACTTAAATATATAATATATTTAACTTATATCTAACTATATTTATTTAAATATATTTAATATATATATATGTACATATATTTAATATATATATATAATATTTAAATGTTATTGAATAATTGAAGTTAAAATATCTCTTAAACTAATGCTTTTTTTATAAGAATAAATTTAATGCTTCTTTATATAGAATTATGACCTAGATCAATTAACATAATAAAAAATATATGATTCCATCTAAAACGGCAAACTTGACCTTCATATGTCCTCTATGTATTTTCCTGCAAAAAACTAATCACATCAAATTATATCCTCTTCAAAAACATTCAATTTTTATCTGAAACATTTTTCGTTATATATATATATATATACATAGTTTATAATATCCCTTGAAATTATATCAATTTCTTACTGAAAAAACTTAAAAAATTATAAATTATTATTTATGTAGATATTATAAACAAACTTTTTCCAAGGAGCTCGCGCAGACGTGAATCAGCAGGTACTAGCAATTTTTCAAAATCTGAACAATCAAGGAAGTGTAATGTACAAAAAACAAAAAATTTTGATAAGAGACCAAAACCTAAAGGACAATATCATGGCAGTTCAAAGGAGGATACCAAGGTTACTTTCTACGTTCATTTGTATTTGGCATATTTAATTTATATATAAAACTAGATTCAAATTATTTGAATTTTTAGGTAGTGCAAGCAGAATTAGCTGAGCCTGGCTCAGTAGTTGTCCAAGGAAGTAAAAAGCAGAACTTGAATCATCTGCTGAATTTTCATTATGAACCACGTGAAATGCAAGGTGGTTCAGGTACATGGAATCATGGAAAATCGATAAAAGGTTTCTCTCGAAACAGTAATAGATGCCTTCCACAGGTGCAACGGCATAAATACAACAAAGAACAGTTTTTGCAAGCTAGGTAACATATTTTATATTAATACTGACAATGATATAAAGTTAACAGTATCAATAACGTACTAACATAAATTTTATTATTTTACTATTCTTTAGTTGCCAGTTTGTTGTAAATGCCAATGGGAATTATACGTTATATTTAAGTGATCCTGATGTACTAGTTGACTGGAAATTGATAGAACAAATTGTAAGATATAAATATGTTGGTAAAAGAATTTTTTAATTCTGTTTATTTTAGATAATCATGAAATTTTATTGTTTAGAAACTTTACAGTTTTGAAAACTTATCATGCCCAATATGTTTGTATCCACCAATTGCTGGAAAAATAACACGTTGTGGTCACGTCTATTGTTGGCCATGTATCCTTCATTATTTATCACTTTCTGATAAACCCTCGCGTAAATGTCCTATTTGTGATGAATTAGTTCAAAAATCTGATTTAAAAAGGTAATTTATTTGAATGTATAAATAATAATAAGTTTTTTAATTAAATTTTTGTGAAGGAATTAAAACTCTCTTTTTTCTTTCCTATTTCAGTGTTAACGAAGTCACTCAAAGTACGTTAAATTTAGGAGATACTATCACTTTACGTTTGATGCGCCGTGAGAAAGGGTCACTGCTTGCAGTACCTGTTGGATCTCTAATTCAAAATCCAACAAACTTTTTCCAAGTATCAGACACTATTAGCAGTCAAGTTTATTCAAAACTCCTTATTGCAAGTACAGAAGATGTAAGTTCCTGAGTCTTCCAAAAATCAAAGCGTAAAAATTTAAAACTATCAATGCTAATTATGATTCGTGTCGTGAATTATAATTCAGGTGATGAATATCATTGAATGTGAACGTACACAGTTGAAATTTGAACTATCAGATAATCCTGATTCTCCGGAAAATTGTTTTATTGAACAAGCGCTTGATGAACTTTCGAAAAGGGAAGCAGAATTATTACAAGGGGTAAAATTAATTGAAATAAACTTTTTAACTTCCTAACTTAAAGCATTATAAGTAAAAGACTTTGCGAATAGCAAAATTCTTTAAGAATAGAAATTTTTTTACAGGTAAAATCAGAAATTCCTCTGAATGAAACTTCAACATTAGCCTACAAATTACAAATAGAAAAAGCCGATATTGAGAAACATTTATCTCAATCAAGATCTCAAGACCATGAAGAAACAAATACTTCAACAAAAAGGAATAAAAAAGATGTGGATGAAGAAATATTAAAATCTACGGAAAATTCATCTAACGGCGTTCAATTAACCCCGGACATACCAAAATTCTTTTATTTTTACCAAGGTTCTTAATAAATACTTTTTATTATTTTTATTTCTGTTTATAATATTTAATTTATTTATGAAAAATTATATTAAATATACGTGTATAATTTTCAGCGGAAGATGGGCAGCATCTGTATCTTCATGCAATGAATGTAAAAATGTTAGAAATGCAATATGGCAGTCTTGAAAATTCTCCTCGTATGATAATGGGAAAACTCCTCGAAAAAGAAGGAGGAAGTCTTACAGAAGATCTAAGACGTAGACTAAGATACTTATGTCACTTGCCATTAACTTGCCAATTCGAAGTAGCTGAAATTGAATTAAAGCCACCAATTGTGTCAGAGGAGGTTTTATCTTCATTTCAAGGTAATTTTTTCGTTGTATTTGCAGTTCTTAATTTCTATTGATATTTCAATCTATGTTATGATTCATTATAGATCAGTTGACACTGAGGCATAAATGTAGGCAAGAACGAGAACGTGAGGAAAGAAAAAGAGAAAAACAAATTACCGAGGAAGAAAATAAGCGAATGGGAAGATATCCAACTCCTGCTGTACACATTGATTCACGGCGACATTTTCCTCAATGGCAGCCAGAATTGCTTTCTGAGTATGTATACTTACACAATACGCTATCGTATCACATGCCATCATGCATTCAATATGTTTGCAGGGAAAGTGTTCCGTCACCACTAGAATCTACAGCGGCTTCAAGCGTAGCTAGTAGTCCATCTTTAAACACATTTGACGAAATGGTTGCATCTAGACAAACTGATAATGTTGCTCACGAACAGGGACCATCATTTGCAGAAATGTTGCGAAATACTGGCACACGTTTGAAATCACAAACAGTATGGCCATCGATTAACTCCGCACATAGGAAACAGTCTAGTCTGACTGTTCAGTCACCCTCGAGAAACACCGAAGAAGAAGATTATGTCTCAGTTCCATCATACAGTCAGAATTTTGGTGATGCTTTAGCAGCCGCTTTACAACAAACGAAGTTAGGTAAGTCCTATATTGTAACTATAAATTAAACGTTTGTTATTTACGAAACATTTGATATTAGTTTATCATTTTATTTGAGGTGTAAATCATCTAATTGTATTTTTTATTTATAAATAATTAATAAGCACAATTCAAATTTGATATCTATTTATGTTTTAGAAACAGAGAAAAATGGAGGTGGAAAGAAAAAGAAGAAGAAGAAAGGGAAATCAACCGTATTGTTCGCAACTACTATGGCACATGAATCTTAATTCTTTTCATAATAATGCTTGCACTTTACGTTGTTATTTTCGAATTTCGCGTTTCCATTATGTATTTTATTACCGCGTGCTATATTTCAGATTATTTCGGGTATATGTTAGGAAATTTATCAAGTTCTAGTATAAATTATAACATGTAATTATATATTATCCACTTGTGAAACTTTCATCATTATATTATCGATTATTGAACAATTGTTTCCTGTAGCATTCGGGTCTGTTGTGCTTGCAAATAAAATTTAGTTCCATGGAAAGTATTCTGTCTTTTATTACAATGACTGTTACAATTCAAAATGATAAAAAAATAAACAAGAAACTCTTCCTATATCTTATTCTATAAAGAACACAATATTTGAATCATTTATTTGGCTGTGTAATTAATATACATATATATATATATATATGACATCCAAAAAATATAGGACAAATTTAAGTTTCACAAAAACTTCCACACAACCTCTTTAAAATTTTTAAATAGAAGTGAACTTTTTATTTGCTCAATAATTGTAGCTAAAATAATTTTTACCTTTTTGAACCCATTTACATTTTAATTTTTTATGCTTCTCCGTATTTTTCTTTATATTTTACTATATAATTTATCTCTCTTTTTGTACAAAAAACTAAAGAATTGCGAAAAAATTCATAAAATTTAATCGATACTACCGGTTTTATTCTTCTCACTAACTTTAGATATACGAAATGTTGAGTTTTTAAATTACTTAAAATGAAATATCGTTTTTGGAGTGGACTGTAAAATTACTTGCTACAATAAAATATATTTAATATTGAGGTAGAACGACAGCCATATAAATGACGTTCTATGGAATTAGATATTCCAATTTATTCAAAATGTCATGACTCAAGTTCATCTTAATACTTAGCCAACCGTGTACACGTTTCTCACCGCAATGGACAAGCCAACCTATATGCTGTCCACCGCACATTTTTCCAAGTAACGCGGACTAAATTCACTACTTGAAAAACAAAGAAGTCTAAAAATTATTTAAGTTGTCAATTATATTTTGCGGTAATGATTTTGTTTAACGATTTCACATATTGTTTATACAAAACATCAAATTAAAAGTATATAACAACCATTTTTTGTAGTTTATGCAAAAAATATAGGTAAAATTAAAAACATTAAAGACGACTAAAGATAAACACGACTTGAACGTGAAATCAAAAATTCATAATGCACTTTAATATTTTTTTACAGTGTGTTACCGTTCGATTATAATTTTATTTAGTCATAACTGATAGTGTAACTTTTTAATTAATTTTAACACCACTAGATTGGTGTATTTTGTACTGTACTTTATAAAAGCAGAAAAAATGATACAATTAATTGGGAACGATACCAGGTAAATAATAACTAATAATAATAAAAAAAAACGTGTTGCTAAGGTCAAAAAGGCAGATCTCCCCATACGAACATGCAGCGATGTACTTCACAGTGGGGAGGAACTCCCTATTCGGCTGGATAAGTGTTAACAAATCACTCTTTTAAATTCTCACTTAAAAAAGGTAATAAATTGTAAACAATTATGTAAGTTTCAAGGATTGTTTTATATTTTCATAGATTTTTGAACATAGAAAATCGTCACAACTGATCTATCCACATTATCGGATTATAAGTACAATAAAGTTATTTTTTTACGCATTGTAGTATATTGAATATTATTTGGCTAGTTTTACAAAAACGGAATAAATAAATCTAAAATAATTTTTACGATGTAGTAGAAGAGAAAACTGAAACCTAGATAAATTAATACTCAGGAACGAAAGACCACAGCTGTGAAATTCTATGTTCTTTGAATTGATGTTATCCTCTGCATAGGAATAAACCATGGAGAGGGCAGTGGAAAGCGAGTAACAGTTTAGTCGACTTCTTCGATAGTAGGACCAGATGCACCACCACCAGGAGCACCAGCTCCTGCTCCTGGGAAACCTCCAGGCATTCCACCAGGCATTCCTCCAGTACCCTGATACAACTTAGTAACAATAGGATTACATATAGCCTCCAATTCCTTCTGTTTATGTTCATATTCTTCTTTATCAGCCAATTGATTGGCATCGAGCCACTTAATGATATCGTTGCATTTATCCAATACAACTTGCTTGTCACTGGCGCTGATTTTATCTTTGAGTTTCTCATCTTCCACTGTGCTCTTCATGTTAAAGCAGTAAGACTCAAGACCATTCTTAGCAGCAATAGTTTCTTTCTGTTTCTCATCCTCGCTACGATATTTTTCAGCTTCATTGACCATTCTTTCGATGTCTTCTTTGCTAAGACGACCTTTGTCATTGGTAATGGTAATTTTGTTCTCTTTGCCAGTAGACTTATCAACTGCAGAGACATTCAAAATACCATTGGCGTCGATGTCAAATGTGACTTCAATCTGAGGAACTCCTCGAGGAGCTGGTGGAATACCACTGAGCTCAAATTTACCTAATAAGTTGTTATCCTTCGTCATAGCACGTTCACCTTCATAAACTTGAATCAATACTCCAGGTTGATTATCAGCATATGTAGTGAAGGTTTGAGTCTGTTTTGTTGGTATAGTAGTATTTCTCTTGATAAGGGCAGTCATAACACCACCAGCAGTTTCAATACCAAGCGATAGAGGTGTTACATCAAGAAGCAATAGATCTTGTACTTCTTCGGACTTGTCACCGTGTAGAATAGCAGCTTGTACAGCAGCTCCATAAGCTACAGCTTCATCAGGGTTGATAGACTTGTTCAATTCCTTCCCATTGAAGAAGTCCTGCAGTAACTTTTGGATCTTAGGAATACGCGTGGATCCACCAACCAAAACGATATCGTGAATCTGAGCTTTATCCATTTTGGCATCGCGTAATGATTTTTCTACTGGCTCGAGTGTTCCTCTGAAAAGATCAGCACAAAGCTCTTCGAATCGAGCTCTAGTGATTGAAGTATAGAAGTCAATTCCCTCATAGAGTGAATCAATTTCAATACTAGCTTGAGTAGACGAAGACAAAGTGCGCTTCGCACGTTCGCAAGCTGTTCTCAAACGACGAAGAGCACGTTTATTTGCAGTCAGATCTTTCTTGTATTTGCGTTTGAATTCTTGGACAAAGTGATTGACCATACGATTGTCGAAATCTTCACCGCCAAGATGAGTGTCTCCTGCTGTTGACTTGACCTCAAAAATGCCATCTTCAATGGTCAAAATTGAGACATCAAAGGTGCCACCACCAAGGTCAAAGATTAGGACGTTGCGCTCGGTGGTAGTTTTTTTATCCAAGCCGTAAGCAATGGCGGCAGCGGTGGGTTCGTTGATGATACGTAAAACATTCAAACCCGAGATGGTGCCAGCGTCCTTGGTTGCCTGACGCTGCGAGTCGTTGAAGTAAGCAGGTACAGTGATCACGGCATTGCTGACACTCTTGCCAAGGTATGCCTCAGCAGTTTCCTTCATCTTTACCAGGACCATTGAACTCACTTCTTCAGGGAAGAAAGTCTTCGTCTCTCCTTTGTAATATACTTGAATTTTGGGCTTGCCACCATCGTTTACAACAGTGAAGGGCCAATGTTTCATATCAGCCTGAACAGTGGGATCCTCGAAACGGCGGCCTATGAGGCGCTTGGCATCTGAAAATAAGTAGAAAATTAAATACTCACTTCTTTATCCTTTATATTCTCAATTTAAAACTTAAATTTTGAATATAAAATTTGACTATAAGTTCAATGTCGTTTAACAACATTTTTAATACATTTAGCGTTTTGCTATTTTTTATTATATTAACACTTTGAGGACCAAAGATGCGAATTCGCTTCTTTCATTTTCCAACGGTTGGGGACCGGAGACACGAATTCATTTACATATTTCATGCAGTATCTTATAAAAATGTTAACTACTATTAAATAGAACAGTAAAAAAAAACAACGGATGCTATAAACAAAATATTATGAATGTTTTTACAATACATGCTTGAATGATACGAAACCGCTATCAATATATTAGATAAAATATTGGTCGCTTTAAATCTTTTCAATCGCTCAAAAAACACGCGGGAATTCGTATCATATATGCTTGTCTATATATAGCCTATATGCTTGTCAGAGCAGCCGGTCACCAACGTTATTTTTAAGACTTCTATAAAATAAAAAATCACCTTTTAGGTGAAAAATTTTTATTGAAGTAATTTATCATGTTAATAAAATAAATGGAAAAATCTTGTAACATATTTCGAATTTCTAGTTCAATAAAAGTATCATATATTCGTTAAATAATAATCCGAAACAAAGCTAACGTAATGGCGTCCTCTAACAGTTATGACCGTAACATCTTTGCATCTGCGCGTGCGTACATAACGCATATCCATTACATATTATAGATCGAGCTTCTCATCGTCTACCATATAAAAAATTCTCCACGCAAATTTACAAAATTTCAAAGTAATGCTACTTTATCATTAATTAAAACGAACAATCTATTGTCATTTTACAACCATTCCCATTATTTTACTATAATAATAATTCAAATACTCGGAAAAATGTTTGAAATCAATTCATAAAAATTGAAATATTAATAAATATCGTTAAAAACTAACTTAAAATTAATTCAGAAATTGTAATAAAAAAAAAGTACATCTTGAATGATATTAAAAAAATCTTATCTACATAATATGGAAATTTTCATTAGTATTAAATTTATATAAATTTTCATTCGGAAAGATTTCTAAATGTTTCATGATAATACTAGTTACAAGATCTACAAATTATTTTTTATATTTTTACACACATACTAACAAATCTATTTCAATTCCAATGGATATAAATAATTTGAAGAAAATGTTTATTAGATAATGGAATTTTAAAACAATGCATTCATGACTTCAAAAAATGATTTGTATTTCATCAACAAAAAATACAAAAACATATGCGGAACAAAAAAAATTTATAACTTTATGACGTGATATGAAAAATATTTGATAAAATAGGCTTACCGAAAATGGTGTTGTTGGGGTTCATGGCAACTTGGTTTTTGGCAGCATCACCGATTAACCGTTCAGTTTCGGTGAATGCAACATAGCTAGGTGTTGTACGATTTCCTTGATCATTGGCGATGATTTCCACCTTCCCGTGCTGGAATACACCAACGCAGGAGTAAGTGGTGCCGAGATCAATACCAACTGCAGGTGCTTTGGCCATCTTTGCTTTTTCTGTACAAAATATAAATGGAAATTAAATTTATGGAGAAAATGTTGAAATGATTTCCCAATTAGATTAGTGCCAAATATTATAGAAGAAATACGGATACAGTGGATACACACACCTTTCTTCTTTATTCGCTCGAAAAAGTTCGCTTCGTAGGACAGTGAAGAGATTCTCCGTTTGACGATTCGCAACGTGAGTGAAGAACCCGTATCCGCGTTTCGGTATATATTACTTTACCAGAGGACGCTTCTGGAATGTTCTTCCTATTCGAGCACTTTCTATCAACCAATCAGAAGTTAGATTCTGTTAGACTTTCGTCATTACTGGATATGCGCCACGAACTACGTACATCAATTGTGGAATGTTTTGTGGTTATCGATCGATTCGAAAATAGTTTATGAAACACAAAAATTATTTTAATTTTTTGTAACTATTTTTTAAAGGATCAAAGTTTAAATGATATAATTTTTTAAACAATTTCCAGCTGGAGTGACAGACGATAATACGGAAGTAGAGTACAAGGAAGTTGGAAAAAATTTAGTAACTAGTTCTAGAAAGTGTGCGATTACACACACAAGTATATGTGAAGTTTACACCCATGCACGGTTATGGTTTGCTTTGTTCAGGATTCCTTAATTTCTATGACAATTGTATAAGCTTCATAGATTATGTGTTCATTTATGATCGTGTCATTTTTAACATATGCAAATTAAGCTGATATTGCAGACAATGAACATTATATTACATTGTATTACATACAATTTAAATACAATGTGTATTCACTTTGTATAGTAATAGATCTCTAATAATAATTATTTATAGAATATATATATATGTATGTGTGTGTACATACATATGTCAACCTTAAAAGACGTCAATCTCAATGAATCATAATGCTGCATCATCACAATGACATAATAACAATGAATTTGATAGAAAAATAGTAAGAAATATACATATATTCTATCATATACTCCTTCTTAAATTAAAATGAAATTATGCTACATTATAAATTTAAATTCATTGCCAAATTAATAATAGCTATTAATTAATTATTAATATAGCATAAAATCGAACAAATAGATAGATTATTCTAGAATTTTATATCTTTTGTATTACTATGTTTCCTTGCTGTCACATCGATGTAGTGTTTCAATATAACAAACATTTCTCGATTTCCATTCATGTATATACTTGAAAATCTGTATTACATGTATAATGAACATGTAATACATACACATTCTTATACCAATTGTGACGCATGAAACATGTATTTGCTTTAAATATGTATATATACATATATATGTATGCATATAAACATCATAAGCTTTAAATAACCATGAAAATATCACAAGGTTATATTAAAAAAGAAATCATTTACATTTCACGACTTATTTTCATTTATTTGAAAATTATTCATATTTTGACTAAATAATCAATTTTTTAAACAAATTGACATATTAAATTTATTATATTTCATGGTAATTCACCGAACATTCGTCTTCTAAAAACGCACGTAAATGATAACAATAAAGATAATAAAAAAGAATATGGAATATTTTATGGTATTTTATAAGTTTTTAGATTTCTTGTACTAAGTATCATTTTATTTAAGAGATATATATATATATTATAAACCATATATAAACGTATGAAAAGATCGTAGAATGTTAAAAACTTGTTCATCGATATCAATAAAGCTGAAACATATTTATTCTTTTAATCATGATATTATTCGATAAAAGCGATATTCTCATTTTGTTGTTATTTCTTGAAATATCGTCTAAATTATATAATTTATAGAATTTTCTTAAAACTTTTCTTGAAAACGAACACAGCCCATGTGACAAAGCATAGTGCATGCAATCAATGACGGTAAGCATTGCGATAGAGTTCGCGAATTGTGTAGAATCTTCCAGTACATTCCTGTGTAGTCATACTATATATACCCGTTCAATACGCTGTATAGTCGCTACTGTACGTTAGTATGTGTGTGTTATTTGATCGAGACATTTCCAAATGTATGCTTTATTACTTATTAATCCATTTTTAAGAAAGTATACTTTCTGATATATATTTTATATCGGAGACGTATACATTTGTTCCGTTAAACAAATGTTTATGCATGCGATCATTGTGAATCACACCTAAAGTAATCGTGTATCTGTATTTAATCGATCAAAACCTCACCTTTTTAGATATAGAATATTCTAGCTAACTTTATAAGATCAGTAAAAAGGTTAATTTATACGATATTGATTTATAAGTGAATTTAATAGAAATATTAATAACAATAAGAATTGTTAAATTATAGTAAATAACATTGATTTTAATATATTAATGGAATTAATGAAAACAGGAAATCTCACTAATCTTATTTAGTCCATTTTAATTTATTGCGTAAAAAGAAGGGGAATAAAAATGTACAAAAAAGAGAATATGGAATCATCTATCTCTTTCATTGAACATACTTATATATGTAAATATGTACATACATATGTATATATGTATTTTCTCTTCATTAACGATAATTATCGCACTACGTCATAAAACTATAACAACAAACTGCGTTATTAATCTATGATATAATTTGCGTTTTTTTTCTTTTTTTCCCTAAAACTAATTATAAAAGTACTTAAAATTTTTAGGATTTTGTTTAGTAATTCATAAAATTAATTCATATATCAAAAAATATTTTTTCAAATTCATAATGAATTTTATTTTATCAAATAACATATATTATGTATTTTATTATAGGTTACTATAGATTAGAGTCTTGATTGTTCATTACTATACATCGGCATAACATGAATCCTTTCATAATTTCGTAAAATAAAATCGTAAAATCTTATTATCAGCAAATCTCGTCATATTAGAAGATTATCGTTTATGATATAGCCGTAGTAAAGCTTTCAAAAGTATAACAAGGGTAAGGCGAGACGACAGACGACACTGATAGGCACGGTCGTATATACAGATTTGGAGACTCCTCTCGTGGGGGTAACGCTCATGATATCATGAGGTGTTTTACAAATCGACCACCAGCCATAGCAATGCAATCGATTTGTTAAACTTTTACCAGCTTTTGCATTTAAGGCCATCCTTCGGTAAAAACAATAACTGTATACACTGAAGATAAAGAATATGAACTAATTTACTTTTCATAAAGTTTCATAATTTATTTAAACTAAATACATAATATTTTAAACTACATATATAGCATTTTATGCGATGTATGAAAATGTTGTTTAAATAAATGTAGATTTACATAACAGAGCAGAGTTCGTTTGCAGACATAGTCGTGTTACAGAATGCGGACACAAGGTTACGCTGCACGACGAAGCTAACTTCTAGCCAAAGAAGTTCTCTACTTTATCGATCGACGAACAAACCCATTTTCATCACCGATGAAGTTCAGACAGAGATGAAGATAGAATAAATGTGACATGCAATACTTTTTCATATCCTACCACCATTATTTTATTAAGATTTATCAATGATAGCACCATCATCTGTATCCACATTATTTGTTATTCTACCATACTGTACATATTTCAATTATTCTAACTTGTTATCAACGTAATTCTTTTTATAAATAATCAGTTAGAGACAAGAGTTCGAAGAATTCAGGCCTGCTGTGCAAATTGGGAAATTTTATTTAAGTTCATTGCAAAATTTGGATTTCGTGTTAAAATGTTTAATTAAATAAGTTAAGTTTCGTTAATGTAAAAATATTTATTTTATTGAATTGAACATGTTTTTTAGTTATTTGAAATAAGTTGCAAGATCCTCGCGAGTTTAACAAATTGTTTCCGGTGCTATGATTAACGACCGATTTGCAAAGCACACCTCCTCATATTAAGAGCCTTGTCCCCACTATGGGAGTTTCCAGACTTACATATATACAATCAGAGAGGAAATTTTCTCTGTGGTACAATGTATGCAATATACAACCGTAGTGTAGACTGTATACGACCGTGCGATTCGTGTAATTGACAGACTGTCAAATCTAATCTCATCTTTAAGGAAATATTAATGTAATTTCCATAAGTGATTAATTAATTGGTCATTTAATTCTGTAAATCAATTAATCGTATTAGTGACAATTAATTATTTGATTACTTTGTATATGATATACAAACGATCATGTCTAATGCATCACAAATGTCTAACGAACCTTATCGTGAATTAGGAGAATTACATGGTTCGGAATTGAATGTTAATTCAGGAAATGTGTCAAGATGTAGTAGAAATTTTGGAAATTACATTGAACGTTCTTTGGAACTTTCTTCTGTTGTAGTTATTCCAGATGGTAAAGTATTTTTTTTAGGAATATCTATATCGTAACATGTGTAAATTATTATAATGTATCTTTACAATATTACTGACAATTTTTATGTACAGGATAATCTGCTTAAACTTATTTATAAAGGAGCGGGTGACTGTAAGTTATGTAAATATCTTATTATGCATGGAAAATATAACATCAGATTTTTCAAAATGGGATTGCTTTTCTTTGCATGGGTCTTGAGATGAGTTCAATTTCTTCTTGGGTATGAATAAAATGTTACTAACAATTTATTTTATTAAAGTATGTGACACATATTTTTTTATAACATAACTCTAATTAACTAGTTGATTTTTTAAATCTTCTACATGTATTAAGCCTATATATGTTATAACATGAGATATTTTATATATATATATATTTTATGTAAATATCATATGTAGTATTTTTAATTTGGATAAATAAATAATTAAACATGTAATACATCATATTATATATAAAAATATAATATAAAATATAATAAATATATAAAGCGATTTGTTTTATTGAAATTTAATATTTCTCTTAATATTGCGAAAATTTCATTGGCAGATACATTTACTGTTGTTCAAGCTATCAATGCATTAGGATTTGGAAAATTTCAAGTTAAGTTATCTTTATTTACCGGTCTCTGTTGGATGGTAGATAGTATGGAAATAACAATATTAAGCATTTTAAGTCCATCCTTACATTGTGATTGGGGTATAACTAGATATCAACAAGCTTTAACAACTACGGTATAATAGAACATTGTTCAATAATATAGTCATATATAATAAAATTCTTCCAATGATTTTTATCTAATATATTATTGCACTTATTTCAGGTTGTTTTCCTTGGTATGATGCTAAGTTCTACATTTTGGAGTAATTTAAGTGACAGATATGGTAGTAAACAATCTTTAACTTTATGTGCAATATTGCTACTTTATTATGCTCTTTTAAGTGCTTTTGCGCCAAATTTTCTGTGGATTTTATTACTTAGGGGATTAGTTGGTTTTGCTATTGGTTGTGTACCACAATCGTAAGTATTTGGTAAGTCCTATAAATAAAAGTATCAATATTCTTAGAGCAGATATGAATATTATTTCAGAGTAACATTGTATGCAGAATTTCTCCCTGCAAAACAAAGAGCAAAATGTGTCATTTTGTTAGATGTAAGTCCTACTCACTCAGTCATACTCACTCATAAATAAATTTTATGTATACATTTACATTGCTCATATGAAATAAATATTTTCCATAGTGTTTTTGGGCACTTGGAGCCTGTTTTGAAGTGGCAATAGCATTGGTAATAATGCCAACTTTTGGTTGGAGATGGCTTCTCATTTTATCAACAATACCACTTCTTGTATTTGCTATTATTACTCCAGTAAATATTAAAAATCAAGTAATTATAACAAGTATTAAATGACATTTTTTATCTGATACTTTTTGTTAGTGGTTACCAGAGTCTACAATATTTGATATAACGAGCGGAAGAATGGATAAAGCTGTTTCAACTTTAGAACGAGTAGCAAGAGAAAATAAAAAACCTTTACCCCCAGGAAGATTAGTTATGGATCGCTTTTATCAAGTTAATCATGGCAAATTGAAAGATGTATTAAGTAAGGAAATGTGTAGGACATCTACCTTGCTTTGGCTTGTATGGTAAATACTATATATGGTAAATATTATATGTTGATACATCATATCAATAATGGTAATGGCATTATTTTAGGATGAGTACTGCATTTTGTTATTATGGTGTTGTATTAATGACTACAGAATTATTCCATACATCATCTGAACAATGTAGTTCGTGGGAAAACAAAAAGGAAGATACTTGTCAATTAGATTGTCGTTTAGAAAGGAGTGATTATATCGATCTTCTTTGGACCACGTTAGCTGAATTTCCAGGAATTTTTTCCACTATTTTTGCGATTGAAAAAATTGGTAGAAGAAAGACAATGGCCTTCCAATTAATAATGTTTGCTATGTTAATCTGTTTTTTAGGCAGAGCTTGTCTATTAAACAGAGCAGCATTAACACTAGCAATTTTTCTAGCTAGAGGTTTAATTGCCGGCGTGTTCCAAGCTGCTTATGTGTACACTCCAGAAGTGTATCCGACTCATTTACGTAGTATCGGTGTTAGTGCTTGTAGTGCAATGGCTAGAATTGGTGCAATGGTTACACCATACATAGCACAAGTATTCCTTCAATGGTCTATTACTGGAGCAATGGCAATTTATGCTGCAACAGCATTATGCGCTGCAATAGCTACTCTTGCTTTACCTGTTGAAACGAGAAATCATACATCTAATGACACATCTCAAGAGACGCGATAAAGTTTCAACCTTTTTCCATTTTTCTTTTTATTACTATTGAAATATTTTAGAAGGGAAAATATATTTTCATTGACATTATAACATTCTGTCATAGCTGTAAAACTAACAATTTCCCAATAATGAAAAAAAGATTCGTTTCTATTTATTGATTTTCTTTTATTTTGTTCTTACAATTTTATAATTACATATATACATAATTAGTATTACTTTTTGTTCCTGACTAATTTACATTATACGTCATAAGTTATTTAACATATGTGTATTTACTTTTCTGTAACACTTTAGACAGCGATAGTAAGTTTTAAACATATAAGAAATATACAAAGACTGATAAATAAAATATTAAATATTAATATATAACAGAAGTGCCAAAATGCACAAACGTGCAGGATTAATGTACACACAATAAACCATAATTTTTGTTATGTGTTTTAGTATTACATAAATAACAAGGCATATAAAGCTACAACATATATATCTCTATAAAAAAACACACATTATTTCTATTTCATGGTTTAAAATTGAAAATAAAAAATTGTACCAAATTAATAAATTTACCACAATTTTACTAAGTACGAAATTTCTTTATAGTGCACCCAAATAAAATGTAATATATTTACAAATGCTGGAAGAATCCTAATAAATTGTAGAATCTTGTACATTTTTTATACAATTAATACAGATCTCCATACGTATAATATACTTATCTCCAGAAAGAAGTAAGCCGCATAATGATACCTATATTTATCTTTTTCAATATTTATAATTATAATTTAAAAATGTAAAGATTAGATAATACAAATTTAAGCAGGTTGTATAATAGAAAGTAACTCTTCGTTTAAGTATCCTCCAGATTCGTTGTGACGCGTTTCTTCTGATTTATTTTTCCAGAAAAACATCAACATTTCAGTAGGGAATAATCCCAATTCAAGTAATGTTTTGTCAAAAGAAGCTTCACTAAGTGTTGTTTGAGGAAGCTTTTTTAAGATGAAAGGCCTCTCGTTATTTATCAAATTCTCTCTAACAAAATTAACAACATTTTGAAAACTTTCGTGTATAGAAAATGTTCCTTGTAAAATAAGATTATCTGGAAATTTTATACGGATCAATGAAAATTTATATTTTCTGAGTCTCTGTCTTTCGTCTCTTTCTCTCATGGCTTTCGTTCTTAACATCTGACCTCTTTCAACTGCTTCAGTTCTATTAACATCGATAAAGAAAAATGTTTAACATAATTTAATTAATGAGGTCTTATATTATATTTAATCTGTATGTATTAATGCATACAGTACATATATATAATTACCGAAATTGTTGTTCTTTCTGTATATCTTCAGCAGTTAAGTTGAAAAAGCTTGATGGCAATTCAGTTCTCTTGTTTGATTGCGTAGGTAACAATACTTGAAGATTTCTGTCTAGTTCCAGTGGAATGGGCTGTGCAGTTTTTAATGCCTCCAATAACATGGTAAGATTTTCAATACTACAATTATCTGCATTCCAAACTAAGAAATCATTCTCCTTATCATTATACAATAACTTCTTCTGATGAAAACCAGCAGCATTTAAAAACTCTAATGCACCTTCAATTGGGACCACTTTATCCTTTAAAATATTGATAAAAAGTATATATAAATTATTTTCTCCTTAAACAAATCTATTAAAACCCCTTGCACTACTTTGACGAGTTTGATTTGTGATGAGAATTTTGAGCCAAACCTGAATATCACGAGTCAGGCTCCTAGTCTAATTTCATGTCAAACGTGAATATCAGGAGTCTCACTCGTGGTCTTAATCTCGGGCCAAGTATGAATTTATTGCACGAGGTCCTTTTTCTAAGCACGGGCGCAGCTATTTCAAATATCATATTTCATATTTATATCATATTTCAAATTTCGACACACTGTCTCCACCGCTTCTGCTCTTTTGCCGGACCATTCGGGCGCATCGTTTGGGCCAGGATTCTTCTGAGTTAAATGGTAGTGCAAGGGGTTAAAGAAATAAAAGTATTACCTGAAATATTTTATTTTGCATGCTAATCTTCTGATACTTTTCTTCCTCTGGATTATTTATAATATTTTCCAAATATTTTCCAAGTGTTTCAACACAAGCATCAATTCTGTTCTTTTTACTATTGCAATTTTGTATAATTAAACATGATATTAAACCCATATCTTCTCCTTTTAATTGTTCATATAAAAATTCTTTTATTTTTACTTTCCATTCATCTTGTGGTAATATTTCATCAGATAAATATGGACAACGATAGCATACATTGGTAACAGCTAACAAAGAATTATCCTTAACTGCATTTTCAGCATTTTCTTCTGATTGTACATAATCTTTCTTTACATTTTGTTGTGCTTCTCTTTCTTGTTCTAATTCTCGTTTCACTTGTTCTTTAATAGCTGCATATGATCTATAAATAATATGCTACAATATTTACTTATAAATAAAAACTAATATTTTTTATGAAAAACATACGTGTTAAATCTTTTTATGTTAGATTTTTTTGCTTCCAATCTTGCTAAAGCTGCTTCACCAGCTACTTTAGCTTCTTTTGTAGGTTCTACTCTTTCTCTTGGCTTTAATACAGAGGTAGATTCATCATTGCTAGTTGATTCTGTCAATCTGCATAAAATAATTTTGAGTTACGAAAGATGTAACATGTTAATGATAATTAGCTTAGTATTGAGATATATATGAAATTTAAAACATGAGATTCGCTAGTATCTCAAACGATAATTAAAAAAACTGCTGAAAATTTCTGTCCTCTGTGTTAGAATCAAATAGTTAATTATAATGTATTATGATAAACATTACTTGTGTCCTTTCCCAGCATTTATAAATTTCACATCCAATTTTGCCTTATTAAAAAGTTTTTTAATTTTTTCTGCCATAATTGTTATTTGATCTGATATTACATTTGGTTGTAAAAAGCAGAACAATTATGTAACTTGAATTTTCGACTCAAAACAATTCTGTTGGTTTTTATTTAACCTAGAAAAAAATAAAAAATTATATACATTTATTAATAATGTATTAAATATATATATATTATATATTTACAAAAAATAATTTCACTTTGATTATAATTACTTTATGTTTGATAAAATAATTTATATTTACTAACCAACAAATTATTCACCAGATGAACTGTCAAAATCTTTTGATACAGAGTCTGTGTTAACAACAATATTTTTCATTAGAATTAAGATAAGAATTTTTAAAATTTTAAATATATAGACGTGGTAACTTATATATATATATACTATAAATCAATAGAAAATAATTTCCTAATCATTTAATACTATTTGTTTATTACATATACTGAATATTATAAAATATTTATTTTTTACCTCTTACCCTTGATCTTCAACAAAAATAAAAGAATTTTTACTTAATCTTGCAATGGCATACCATTGTCTTTCATAACCTCAGTTTTTTTTCTGACACTATATTGATTTTTATTAATGGAACAGAAAACAATTGCAAATATAAAACTCCTTTAACTTCTTTTTTGAACATTTAATTTTATAAACCTAAAAGTAATATCTGGGAATATCTTAATGAATTTTTTACACTGTCTCTTTTATAAAAGTTTTTGCGACTTAAATGCACAAAAATCACATTGAACTTAAAATCCTCAATGTTCTATTTGGTAATCATAAAAAGTGTGCTATTGCAAGATAAAAGTAAAGTAAAACCAGTAAAATTAATGACAAAAATTTATACTTAACAATATGCTTTTATTACTACGTGATTAAAAGCAACAGGAAAAACGGACATACAAATAGATACTATATATATTGCATAGTCATCGAAAAATATGTTCTGAGAATTATATATTTACTATTAAAATATGTTTAAAAAATTACATGTGTATTATTAAAGCATGTTCCGAGATTGATATATTTACTACTGTAAACATATACATACATACAATTTGTTCTACATAATAGCGTGAGTAGGTATACGTATCAAAATGAAAATATGATTTTCTTACTTGGTTCCATAAATTGTTCGGAAATTCTTGGACCGTAAATATACCAAGTGATGAAAATAAGGGCCACGGAACTAACAAATGTAAATAAGAAGACTTTAAATAATTGCAACTGAAAATCGTCAAATGCTACCAAATCAATAAATTCGTGAAAAAAATCGGAAAATTTTTGTTGAAGTTCATTGTTGATTATGTTGTTGATCGGATGAAATATTAACTCAAACGTTGTTGAGCCCACTAAGTCATCGGTAAGCTTATTGATCGTTTCCACCAAATATTCTATCCAAGACCACGAATTTTCATGTACGCTACTCATCACATGTGAAAAACTCTTAATTAAATTAAATAAACGCACACTTTTTATTAACCTTTACTTTGTTATGTCACATTACCCACGTCACACTTTGATATTTTCAAGTGTCTAAATCATTCTGATTTACAAGGTCAGATCCCAGAACATGATGAAACTCGACCATTGGGAAAACTTCTAAATAAGCGTAAAAAGTAACATTCGATTTACCATCTTACAAGAAGAATATTTATGACTCATGGCTTCAGTAATGCCATCTTTGTAGCCATAAAATTTCAAGTCGTTCGCTAATGATATTAGTGATGTTTTAAAATCATACGTAAATATTTAATATTTACTCGTTTTATATTGCTGTATAATGTACAGAAATACTAATATTGTTTATCAATGTTGGTAAAAAAAAAAACAGAGTAAATGTATACTAATTTGAATAATATAAAAGTATATCTCTTTCACACATACATCTCGTGTCTTATTATCTGCTAAAAATGGGTGGTGGAGATTTGGTAAGTTGAAATTAAATTTTAAGCTGAGTAAGTACATATTATATTAAGTAAATAAAAGTATATTGTATCTAACAAAACTGCAAATTTTGTTAATATAGAATTTGAAGAAGTCATGGCATCCATCTACTATGAAAAATATAGAAAAAGTTTGGAAAGCAGAGCAACAACAAAGTCAGGAAAAAAAGAAAATAGCTGAATTAAAGAAAGAAATAGAAATGGAGAAAGATCGGGAGGATATGAAAAAATACGCAATGGAGCAAGGAGTAATAGAAAAGAAAGATGACAAAAAGCTAGATTGGATGTATAAAGGACCAAATCAATTAGTCAATAGAGAAGAATATTTACTTGGACGACCAATTGATAAATCATTTGAACAAATGGTTCAAACAGAAAAGGATAATGAATTAAACCAAGCACCAAGAAATCATGTTGAACACGGTATTTTATATTTTAAATGTTTATTAACCCTTTAACCTACAACGTCGAGTTAGACTCGTGGTACGTCTTTTGAGCCAAACATAAGAAATATGATTTAGACTCCTAGTATGTCCTTTGGGCTACATGCGACAAAGATATTTCTTTCTTGGCCATATTTGGATGCGAAGATATATTTTCTTGAAAAATATTAGAAAGATACCCTTAAATATCTTGTTCAATGATCAATTGGTAGTAATTATTTATCAAACATCTTGCAACATAAAATTAGTGTTAGGTAATAGTAAGGGGTTAATTTGTATAAGAATAGTGCAGTATTAGAAGTTTTATACATAACTTATCTGCAATTTCAGAATGTATTCCTCCGTCGTTGCGTTTCTTTTCTGGTAATGAACAAGTGGATTTAGCAAGAAAGATGCAAGAAGACCCCTTATATGCTATAAAGAAGAAGGAGATGGAAACAAGAAATCAACTACTAAAAAATCCAGTTAAATTAAAGCAATTACGAGAATTGGTATGTAAATGATAATATTGGCTTACTATAATATTTTATTAAAAATATTTAATTATTTATTTATTAATATTAACTACTATTTAGTTGGAACAGCAGTCAAAGAAAAGTAAAAGTGAAAAGAAAAAGAAGAAGAATAAACAAGATATTGATAGTGATGATGAAGCACAACTTGACCTATTACTGGCTACTAAATATAAACAGTTAAAGGATAAAATTAGTAATAAAGATTTAATAAAGTCAATGAAAAAGGTAAAACATAAACAAAAGAAAAAATATAGGAAAGAAAATGGAACTTCAAATAGTGAATTAGAAAGTAGTAACGAAGGAAGTGAAAGTAATGAACATATAAAAAGACATAAGAAAAAGAGAAGTAACAGTAAAGAAAAAGATACTCAAGTTAAAAAACATTATAAAGAAAAATATTTAATACTTGATAAAGAAGAAGAGAGAAAGCATAAATCATATGAAAAGCTTGTTAGAGCATGCAGTTCAAGCAATGATAATAATGATAGCTCAAATAAAAAAAGAAGAGATAGGTCATTCAATAGAGACATAAGTAAACACAGAGATAAAGCTTTTCGTTCAAGCAGTCCTCAAAATAGGAGAAGCAGTACTCATAAGAATAAATACAATACTGAGAATAAGTATAAAGATGTTTCAAACAGATCACATGAAAAAGAAACAACATATTCTAAATCATCTTCTGATACAAATAGAAAATATTACAAAGAAGATAAGAATCGAGATAAATGGAATTTTAAGAAGAAACAGAATCTCACAGAAGAAGAAAAAGAACGACGTAGACAAGAAATGATAGCAAATGCAACATGGAGAGATGAAGAACGAGAACGAAATGTTAAAAAGTATCGCTTAGAAGAAAAGAAAGAAATAGATAGTAGAAAAGTGTATAATCAAGATTTTGTTACAAAACAATTAGCAGCTGCTGCAGAAATAAGTACTGTTGCTTCTAGAATTAAAGCCAATATAAATAATATACAACGATCTGGAAGAGCAATGGATACAAACTTTGCTAAAAGGTGATTCTAAATAATACAGTTAAGTTTGTACAGTTTTATAAATTTCATTGAATCCTTTATAAAAATTACTATAATCTAAATGTGATATATTAAAAAATATATACTGTGTAACATATAATTATGTATTTTATTGATATATGAATACAGATTTTTAGACAAAATTACTATCTTTTATAACTTTCAGTATTTTATTTATATAAAGCAAATTCTTTTGACTGATGGAATATATATACACACATTAAGAAAATACCATATTTTTATATAAATATACTTTTGATTATATATAATATATTTACAAATAATATTCGATTGTACTGAAGAATTACTTTTTCCATTATGTAATTTTACAAGTTTCTCTAGTTTCAATTGCGTCATTGATGTCATTAATAGTTGCAAAACATCCTCCAGTAAGCATATTATTTACTACAGCTCTAGCAAGATATCCTGTAGTTATTGAATAGTGAGCAGAGAAAAACAACGAGTGATCAACAGTTTTTTCCACGTTATTATCCTAAACAAATTTATGTGCTACAATGAATTTACATATATAACTATAATTAATATATGTAAAATTATAGTCAGAATATATGTACCTTACAATACATGAGGAAACTATCTTCGACGAGTTTGTTAAGATTTAATTGTTTCTGAAAACTTAATTCTGGATTTCGAAGTAAAATTGTTGACACTATAGTGAGTAACTGTAAAAATGGGAGTTGTATATTTATACATATTGCATATTTTTTCGTGAATATAGTAATGATCTTGCACAAATCGGAAAATAAATCAAATATAAGTAAAAAAAGAATACCTCTACAATAATTTGGCGATATTCTGGCAATTGTATATGGTGAAGTAAAGATTCCACGAACAAAGCAAATGTAAGTTCCGAACGAGTCATATTAGACAGAGTAGGTTGTTGAGGCAATTCTCGTCCATTAACACAAATACCATCCGGACAACGCATTAATACTTCCCAAACGTGATTATAAAAATGTGCAGGTACTCTACATAAACAACCTTCAATTTTTCTACGTCCTAAAACTGTAATCCTAATATAACATAAAATTAATTTATGTATAATAGATAAATATGTACTGTATGAAAAATAAATTAAATTATTTATACTTTTCATTATTGGCCCAATCTTTAACCGTTAATACTTTTATAAGGAACTGACGAATCTCAAATGGACTATAGTTCTCAATTGGTTTAGGATTTTTAACAAACATTTGTAAGTAAAGTTTTATTGCTTCTAGGACCCATCTATAGATAAGAAGAATATTTAATAATACTTATTCTAAATATTCTAGATATTAATGTTAAAGATGACACATAAAACACACCCAATACGAATTTTCAATATTCCTTTAAACATTTCTGGATTTGTTCCAATAAGTCGACCGCAGTACAATAATACTTCTTGTTGAAGTACTGCTTGAACTACATTATGTGGTTGAATTGTTGAATACATAACTGACTGAATTTCTACAGGTGTCATTGGTTTATCAAATACTGTTTCTTCTTGTCCAATTACTCCAACTGTTATCTAATATTAATGACGAATAAACAATTCTTTATTTATACACTATAAATATTCAAACAATTTGACAAAGGTACCTGCTTTCCTTTAACAAGAACTCCTGTTATAAAAGGACTTATACTATCAACGGTATGATTCAATAAACTGCTACAGTAACGAACAACCATCCAATATCTAAGACACCCTGCCTGTTGATACAATGATCTTAATTGATCTCCAACTACAATAAAATATTAATCAAAATATATATCACTATATACTTATAATCTTTAAATAACAATTTTTATTATTACCTGTCATTCCATTAATTTCATAGTTAATTCCTTCTCGTTTCAATAAAATACCATAAAGTTGACACAAAGTATATAAGCTTTTATTGTTACGAATTTCATTTAAGATATTATATAGTGGTTCATTCATATAATACTAAAACATGAAATAATTAGAATAAATAAAAAAATATAGTTATTATTTATAGATACTTACAGAATAATCTTTTATATTTTCAGAATAAGTTAAAGCTTTAGGGACATCGGTTAAACTTTGATATCCAATATAATCATGTTTTAATTGTTTAAATTGGGTAAGTTCAAGATCTGTTTCTACAGTATTTATAAAGTCCAAATGTTCTACACAACATAAGATTTGCATTAATATTTACTAAATGATAGAGAATAAAATGTGTAAATATTAATTATACCAATGCATGAAGATGAAATGAGATTCTGTAACCGACCAATTCGAACTTTTGTTTTGTTACAATATCCTTTCTTTAACATAGCAAACAGATCAAGCATTTCCTTAAATTGTGGATCCCTAACAAGAAAGAAATTTTTCATTTATGAGTGTAATATAAAAACTACACTTTTAACATATTAATTTAAAAATTAACAAGTACCTCATATGTTCTTCTCGTATCAAAAGACATATAGTAGGTCGACCTGAAAGTCGCCAATATTTACCCACAAACTGAAGTTCAGTTTTTATGTCGTCAATTAATAGAGCCATATCTCTATACAAGTAAAAATCTGAGACCTCAAATATTAGAGGATAACAAAGTACTGTCATACCACATACTCTATAAACCTATAAAAAAAGTGATATTGAACTTCCTAAATCAATTTTTATTTTATACATTAAACATACCTTACTTGTACCCAAAGACCCAATTGGTCTTGCTGGTCGGCCTTGTAGATTTAGTTTATTATTCACTCCCAATTTTTCATAAACTTTTACTAATTGTGTAGATGATAATATTTGTACAGGTTCTACTTCGTGTGGTGTTTGTGTTTGTATACCATATGTTGCCATCATAGCTTGTAATCGCATAGATTCAGCAATAAGAACGATTTGTACTACAAGATCAGTATGAGTACCCTAACATAGAAAAATTGTATAATAGGTCAATCATGCATTATTATAATATCATAAGAATGCTAAAATTATTAATATAATACATTTTTCATTCCTTAATACATTCAAAATTAAAAAAGGAGTTCATTTAAATAAAAAGAAAACTAGAAGTTTTTAGAAAAATTTGTCAATTAGACAAGGTAATGATATAATAATGCATAAACTATGTATTGTAAGTTAAGAAATAATAATGAAAAAAGGAAGATGACAGAAACAAGCATCTTAAAAAACAAATAAGATAAATCATGCCTTGATCCAAGCTTCATGCACTATAACTAAAAAAAATATCTCCAATATTTACATTAATAAAGAGTGTGTGTGTGTGTGTGTGTGTGTGTGTGTGTGTGTGTGTGTGTGTGTGTGTGTGTGTGTGTGTGTGTGTGTGTGTGTGTGTGTGTGTGTGTGTGTGTGTGTGTGTGTGTG
>JACXIV010000001.1:917536-1123029 GCA_014737475.1 Bombus confusus
TATCATTTGTTTAATTTGAAAGCTTCAAATACATATATTATTTAATTAACATTATAAAGCTACTATCAATATGCAAATACTAAAACAAAATACTACAAAATACAATATACTATTTGTATCATTTACTTACAATACTCGGTTTTGCCTGCATGAAACAAACATGTGCAAAATAATTTATTGGAACTAATTAATTTAGTAAATGTACTAATTAAACTGTACTCTTACTTACTTGAAAAGCTGAATACCTTCCAGCTTTTCGTGGTCTGTTGTATGAAGGAAGATAACGTCTAATTGGATCTAATTCATTAATATGTAATAAACCAGCAGTGAGTAGTTGAGCAATTATAAACATAGCTTGATTCCACAAATACATGGATCCAAGTTCTGTATCTGTAGAACTTTTCTGTCCTCTTCCTTCAGCACTTGGTACTCGATATGTACTACCAGGATCATTTCTTTCTAGTTCTAACCTATCCTCAGGTACATAGTAATACATAGGTATTACAGGATCTATTTAATTAAACAGAATACAATAACATTTTATATCATTATAGCCAAATCTATTTTCTATCAACATACCTCCATTAACATCTTTGTACATTCGTTCTTTTAATAATTTTTGATATTCTTCCACTTGTTCTGGCAAAGTTTTAAAAACACCATCAATGATCATAAATATATAAAATAATGGCCATTCACATTCTATATTATCAAATTCCTATAACAAAAAAATATCTTTTTAATACCATCCTAAAATTATTAAAAGGAGTTAATGTAATTATGTAAACAGAAATTATAAATTCATTTAAGCACATTCTGAAAATAATATATACTAACAATCAAATACATCAGAGACCTTGATTTCACCAGATTTGTAATATCGTCGATCTTTGCTTTCTATAACGGTTTTGTATCCATCTCTGCCAAACCTCTTAAATCCATAATTGCCTTTTAATCTTCGAATTATATTCGCCTTTGTTTCATTATACAATACTTCTTCGTGAGTGGCAAATGCAGGGAAAGATATTGTTGGTAGTAAAGCTGCGTCTACACTCTAAATAGTACAATGTATTAAAATTTAAATTATAACATATTTTTATATAATATATATATTTTTTACCTTAGAACTTGATTCTCTTGGAAGCATTGTTTCAAAAATACTACGATTTCGATTATGTGCATCAATATCAACATATATGACTGACCAAGAAGCTCCTTTTTCTCCAAATAAATTGCATCCATTAATAGCTTCAAGAGCACTTTTGGCTATACCAATTGAACTTGCATGTATTTCAGGTGTACCATCATTATATCTACTACCACGTTCCCACATGCCATAATCTGGTGTACGATATGCTCTTTCCACATAATATACAAGATTTTGTATAAATGCTACTTCATCTTGAGTATATATAATTTGCAATCCTGAAGATATCATTTGTACTAAAAATATCAAATATAGTGAAACAATATCAATCTGCAAAAAATAAAAGTTGGTATAATAATTATTTTAAATCACTCTATCTTATCATATTTCAGTATGTATTATAATTACTTGCAAATGATTGTAATCGGCATCTTTAAAAATTTCATCACCAGTATCTAAATGAAATTTACAATGCAATGCAAAGCGATTACACTGATTACGTTTAAATAACTCTATTCTTGGTGATTGCTTCACCCAACATTCTAAAATTCCACGCATACATTTTACAGCTGATTGTCCAAGTTCATAAGATTTTCCACGATCATCATCTATACGTCTAAAAAACATAATATTACTTACTATAACATAATTATTTGACAAGCTTAATCCTTTATTACCTATATGCTTGGTACAAACTCCATACAGCAGCTGCACAATAAATACTTTCTCTCACACTTCCAACTACTTTATCACTTGAAACTTGTGGGAAAAGACCTGTTATGCAGCTTTGATAACGTAACAATTGTCTTTTAACTAAAAATTACATATAATCTACATACTTTATTGCTACATGCGATAAATGTAATACAATGGAATAATATAAAAATAAATATTCTTACCAATTCCATAATAGATATCAAGTTGTCTGACTGTATCTTCATAATTTGATATCTTGAGAAACATGTCAATATCTAAATCAATAACACTACCATGCCGTACATTTCTGATCTGAGAAACTCTATACAGTTAAAAACTAATTATAATATTTGCGTAAGATTAATTACAGTTGAAAAAATTAATTATATTCAAGAGAAGTAAACCTTTTTGTGGGGGTTGTTACAAGAGATGTCATCTTATTCAGATTAATCAATTCAACGTGTTCTTAACTCGATTTTATTGTATAATGATCATATGACAACGATTTTTTCCACTTACTTTAATAACATGATTATTTATTATTAAAAAATTTTTTAGTAGAATATAAAACAATTAAGGTGACAATTGAAATAATAAACAATTCTTCTTTAATCCTCGTGTACGCATACGCGCATTAACCTTGACTGTGTTCTTTTGAATAGTTAATTTTACTTACACTACAATCAAATCTCCTATGTAATTGGCACGTAGAAGTTATTTACTATCTTTGATTTATAAATAGAAACAACGAAATAGCTATAAGTAGGTTTATTCGTAATTCATTTTAAGGTTATCTGAGATTGCAAATTTTTGAATTATGTAATTACATTTCCAAATATTTAATAACATATTTCCAATTTTTTAACTGAAATTTATTAAAATAAAATATTTCAAAGGAGTTTTAATTAGGATTTTAATTGTAATTAAATTCTCGCAATAATGATATTGTTCCTCATCTATTATTAAATTACAGATAGAAGTATCTTTCTACACAAATATTTGAGGCCATATTTATATGTTTTATTTCTAGAAGAACATGATATAAATATTTTAAAAATATGTAATATTATATGAAAAAATTTGCATGTTATGAAAAATATATAATAATATAATACATTAAACTATATACATCTCCTTTTATTTCGTTTTTATAATATAGTTAATAGTTGCAATGTGTATAGTAATAATACTGATAGCTATAGTGATCTATCATTTATATAATATTTATAGTATATATTTAGTATCTCTCTATACATACATATTATACTAGTATAGCGATACTCACCATATTATATTTGTGATATAATTTGAATTTTATTTTGAAATTTGTAAGAGAAATAAAAACACCTATAAAAGAATTAAATTAAAAAAAATTGTAAAATTGTATTTTACTTGAAAACAAAAAATACAGAAGAAAATTGCATAAAAAGTATAAACGTAATGCTAGTTTAACTATAGCTTTATATACTATATAATTCGACAAACGTCATGATTAGACTTTGAATGTTTATATGAATGTATAGTTATATAGAAAATTAATCAAAAAACAAAAACATCAACAAATGCAAAATTATTAATAAAATATTCTATTTAAAAAGGAAAAATGCGCGAGAAAAACTTACATGAAAATAAGGATTGCTAAAGAGTGAAAATCAACCATAAAAAAAATCATTGCAAATATATTATTATTATTCCGCGTTTCATGTTTCTGAAACATTTTTAGAATGTATTACGGAACACGCACAACTGTCGTGACAGAAAATTGAGTCAGTTCCGCAAGCAGAGCGCGAGAGTTGTGTCGTGTGCCTCTCCCGTGTTTCGTTTAAAGTTATAAAGTGCATTCTCGTATATGATGGCGTCCGCGAAAAGAAAGCAAGACGAGAAAAATTTGAAAATATTACGCGAGCTGGTCTCACAACCTGGTAATAAAGAATGTTTCGATTGCCATCAGCGAGGCCCAACTTACGTCAACATGACAATCGGTTCATTCGTCTGTACCTCTTGTTCTGGTATGCTGTAAGTACTCGTTACTTGTAAGAAGCCAATAAAGTGTACCAAGCTCTTCTTCCTTATAAAAAAATGACGTAACTGTTGTTTTACTTCATTGTTTTATCATATTATAAATAGAACTGACCAAAATGTACTTTATAAATGTTTTACATAATATTTAACGATCAAATAATTATAATTATCACTGGGTAAATGTCAACATTTCGAATATATTAGACAGGTCCAATTTCGCATTTAATGAAAAATAAAATGTATTCTTATTTGGAAATGCATCAGTAATAGGTTTTGTTAAAACACGTGTGATGAATGTATTTTACTATGATGAATAGGAGATTATGGATCTTTGTTAAATGCTCGCATTTGCGGTCAGGAAGTTAATATATACTATCGGTATCAGTGTTTTCTTTGTGCGTAGTAGTTGTTATCAATGGTCAAAATGTGTTCTATTCATAAATAATATAGAACATCATTAGCTATTTTATAAAGTCTATAATATATATTATATTAATTAGTCTGACTGGCAATGGAAAGAATAGTTAAATCATTAAATATTATAAAAAATGTTTAATATACACAATAAATATTTTTTATTTTAACAATATTCAGTATGCATATATTATTCATAAATTACATTGTTAGAAGTTTCAGTTAAATTTTAGTGTTTTTATTGTATGCCAATTTAGATTATTTTTACCCATTATTAAATGCATAAGAATATCATACATTTCCTATATGTAGAACAATGGAATTGAATAGAATCATAACATGATTTTATAAAAGAGGAATAGAAGATACAGTTAGTAGAGAGTAATTATTAATACAAAAGAAATATATTATTTATGTGATGACCTAATATTTTTATTATTTTAATGTTAAAAGTTATAATAATTTGATCAATTGATATATATAAGATGCAGCAGAAAGAAATTTATATTAGTAATCTTGTTTAAAATTACAGAAGGGGCTTGACACCACCACATAGAGTAAAATCTATTTCTATGGCAACATTTACTCAAGAGGAAATAGATTTTATAAAGGAACGTGGTAATGAATATTGTAGAAGAATATGGTTAGGTTTGATGAACCAAAATTCATCACAGACTTTAGATACAAAAGATGAACAAAAGATGAAAGATCTAATGAGTGCAAAATATGAGCTTAAAAGATATTATTTGGATCCGTCCATGGCAAATCAGAACTCAAATCAAAAATCACAATCATCTAATCAAATTAACATTCCAAGGGTTCCACATTCTGGAACATCTACTACAACATTATCTTCTACAACATCTACATCAGCTTCAAAAACAAACAATGTTGAATCAGTTAATTTTAATAACTTTTCAACAGATTTTGTAGCTGATTTCAGCAAAGTTCCTGATCCATTTATTACTACTACAACACCTGCAAATAAACTCAGTCAACCAATTGTACCTCAGTCATTCTTTGCCAATTTTGACAACAATCCTGTTTTTGATAGCCAAAAAGATACAAGTAAATTGAATCAATATTTTACATTTCTGTTTTTACAAATTAATGCAATATAATTATCATATTAATAATTGATCTTTTATGTGTATCTAGATGTCGAATCCTTAAGTCCATTTAGTCAGACTACAGGAAATATGACTAATTCAATGAATGCAAATGGTGCACATGTACCTCCATCAGAAGATCGTTATGCGGCACTGAAAGACTTAGATTCTCTAATGAAACAAATACAATTGAAAGATGATACTACAACAACATTAAATACATCCACATGGAATACTAATAATGGTATATACATTTATATATGTCATTAAATCTTTAATTTATTAAAATTAATTTTACAAAATTATTTTATTATTCTTATCATAGCTTCGAATTCACTCTGGAGTGTAGGGAATCAAACTACAAATGTAATTTCAAATCCATTTGCAACTGGTGATTTGTGGCGACCATCTAATGTAGTTAATAATAATACACAATCAATTGATACCTCGCTATATAATCCTATTAATCCTTTTAAACCAGTACAATTTCCTATGAATAATGGTAAGTTCTTATTTGAAGAATGTAACATTCAATATATTCAACATTTGAAATAAATTACAAAATATAAATATTTTAGATCCACAGTGGGTAGGTATTGGGCCATCTAGTAACAGAGATGTAATTCAGTTTAGTCAATTAATGACAAATAAAGTATGGCAACCAACTCTTCCAGCATATCATGCAAATCCATTCATGGTATGAATTTAATATTTTTGTTTTAATTTTATAAGTTATATTTATATATATGTATGTACATCTAAATATATAAGCCTTTTTAGGTTGGTTCTGGCGTGAGCAACATGACAAGAAATTCGAACAATCCTTTCTTATGATTATATAAGCATAAGTTTTTAATGGAATTACGAACAAATAATATAGACCTAAAATATGTTTAGTTTAGGGCAATTGTTTATATATGTGACCTTATTGGCAATTAGTGCCATTAACTTTTATCTACAGGAGCACCAATCTCTTATTCATATAACAAAACAAAAAAAAAAAAAAAATAATACTTTTATTTATGAATATAATATACACGTTAAATAAAGATTAATATTTGTTACCAATCGTGTATTATGTCTAGTAAAATCATCCCTTGATACAATTCAATTTAATTTCATTTCACTGTGTCTTATTATAAATTATGTTTGTATATATAAATTTTGTACCCCGTATAAAAATCCAACTAATTTTAAGAATATAATAAAACATGTACATATTTTAAATATTAGGAACAAAAATTTTTAAATATTTCTAAATTAAATCATGTTTATTGATGAAAATATATCTAATATGTAAATACAGCAGAGAAAATTTAATTTTTAAAAATATGTTGTAATAATTATACACATAATAAATAAAGGATTGAAAAATAACTACATTTTACCTGATGCACACTTAAATATAGTTTATTTACTTAAAAATTTCTAATAAATACAAAATCACAAATGAACACTTAGTCTTTGTCATAATTCAATACCAATAGATTCGGAGTAGAGATCCACTTAACCGGTCATAATTGCATGATAATTAACCGTTATTTGATCATTACATTTGCAGTCTACATTACGTGTAGTTGTAAATATATTATTAATTGTAATAACATGATCGGTCGTGTTTTACAATTACATATGGATATAAAGAGAAGCCTTGTGTCAACTAGTCAATTGTCATATAGCTGCCGTACAAATGTTTCGTTTCTCTTAGCTTTGTTTGCTAAATAGTATGGAAGCTCCAATGAATGATAAGAACTGTTGGTGGTAATTACTTAGAGTAATAAATTATTTATCAGTGTAAATGGACAAACAATCAAGAAACACTAATATACGAGTTCACCAATTATATTAATTGTTATGTATAAACATACGAGATGTGTGATATTGATATTACTAGGCAGGCATTGCGTATCTTAAAGATACATTCGAAAGCGCATGGACCGTTTCATGGCACGAATTTACCTAGCAACCATTACTACTGGGGTTGCCTTTTGGCAATGGGCGCACCAAATACAATTTCTCACCCTGCTTGTTAGTATAAATAGGTGCTCGTTGATAATGGTCTACTAATTGGTCTAGTGTATGGAATTTTCTTTGACCAATACAATATAATGCTCCTTCCACATGTACCCTAAAGTGTTTGTTACGTCCTGGAGCCTTTAAAGATACTGAATAATCTCCCACCTATATAAATGTTATAATATTTATATTTAATGTTTATTGCATAATTTAAATTAAAAATTTTACTATATTTAAAAGATTATTCATAATGCACTGTTTGTTATTATCAACGAGATGATACTTCAAATAAACTAATTTAAATATATAAGAATGTATTAATTAAATTATTTTTATTTGTACTTACATTAGTTTCACTATCTCTAATTAAAAAGTCACCATCATGACCATGTTGATTCAATAACGTGTCACATTGCGAACGTGAAATGCTACCATAGTACCAAGGTTTTCCAACAAGATGTGGTCTATCACCAGGATCTGGCCTTCTTTCGAGGGAGTCTCCTGTACTAATCTCACTACTTGTCATTCCTCTCTCACGATATGGTTGTGTCAAATATTCGCTCAATTCTTGAAGATAATTACGTGGCACTAGACCTATTTGACCTTGACTGTTTCTTGCTTTATACCATTCAGGATCTGCTGGTGGACGGTCAAGGATTTCCAAACGATCACCTTTCTCAAAGGATAATTCTTGATCATTGTTGGAAGAAAATGAATAAAGTGCAACAACAATATCAAGAACATTTTCTGCCATTGCATACGTATGAAGAGTATCATCTGCATCTCCTTCTTCGTGAGTATAATTTGATGGAAACCATCCTGCTTGTGTACCACTTTGTCCCCTCCACCAACCATCATTACTTTTTTCTAATATTAAGATTCTAGTGCCTTTGACGAGTGACAATTCATCTGCTTGTTGTGCTTGGTAATTGTACTTGACAACTGCTGTGCCTATTGCTTCACTTGGATCAGCGGGTAAGCGCCTAGCCATAATAGGAGATTCTACGGCTCTGGATGGTGAATTACTGGATGGTAGAGTTTTTGAGCCAGAGCCCTTTTTGACTTTCTTTTTAATACTGTCAAAAAGAGATGGCTTTTCTTTCTTGACATAGTTACTTGGCACATAGCCAGCTTGTCCTCTTGCACTTTGTACTCTCCACCAGTGTTTTGAATCATCGAGAAGCAAGTATCGTTCATTTTTCCGTAAATCTAACTCCTGAGCACCTTGTGCCCCATAGTCGTATTTGGCGACAACATAGCATACGTCGTCTTGACTTGTCTTGCCTGAAAATTGTCACAATAATGTATTTTTTTAATATTATACATTTTCAATTGAAATATAAAAATTTTATTATAATAATCCTAATCCAAATTTAAAGTTATTATAATAAAAAGCTTTTAGAAAAATCAGATCACAGAATTAAAGTTTGGATATCTATTTTAACATTTAAGTATAAAAATTAAATAAGACATAACTTGTTTATATATTAATATATATATATACCATATAATATAATATTTATTAATAATAACAATAGTAATAATAATAACAATAACAATTGAAAACGGGAAACATAATTACTGAGATTCAGAATATAAAATATCTAATATATACATAATCACCAAATTAACTAATCCTTAAATTACAAAATACATTAATAGTGCACATAACTGTTATCTCTTAATAATCTCCAATTATAATATATTAAAATATTAATTTTAGATAAACTATTTAAAGCAATTTGTTACAAAATAATGTGAAATGTAAAATAAAGAATACGTTTGTGTTTAGAATTTATATATATTATTTCTTTTATATATTTTTACAATTCCTCTTTATAAATTACTTTAATTTATTTAAACTACTACACATAACATTTTAATATCTGCCAGAAAGTTTAATTTGTTAGTTGTATTGGAACTGAAAAACATTATATAACATATGTTATACACATATTTATGTAAAATGTTATTTAAAATTTTTTTGATAGTACATTATTATCATATATTTTCAAATACATAATAAATATATGTTTAAAAATATATATTTCTATTTTTAAGATTAAAAATATAGTTTAAAGATATATCAATTAATTCTTTTCTAATAAACTATAGTAATATAGACGTTTAAACAAATTTACATACAAAGCAAAGCATACAAGAATAAAACGTACCATGCTTCATGGCTGCCATGTGCGAAAATGGATATATACGTCTGAGTGTGGTGTGAGTAGCTGCTACTCACACACTATTTGCATAAATGTTAAATCTGCTTGTTCTGTGTCGGCAGCGTGAGTGCAGCAGGCATTCATTCTTTAGCTTTTTGTTTAGTGTTGATATACCTGCTGATTTCTTTGCTCAGAGTCCATCGTTCTCAAGGGTAGGGCAAGCAAGTGCATTACCAACACTTTAGAAAAAAATGAAACAATCATTAACTTGACATCATATATATTGTAAAATACAATATTTAGATATATTATCAGAAAAATATTATAGTTTTACTATTAAATATTACTATTAAATATTATTACTTAACTTTATTATAAGTTTACTTAAAAGGAAATATATATACATATATATATATATAATTTACCAAAAAAGGAAAAAAGACACATTTATTTACTAAGCAGCATACTGAAAGTTATTTTATATTAGTACTATTCTTGTAATTTTGTTAATATAACTAATAGCTGCTAAATTAAATGTTCTTAATATATATTTTATAATTAGTAAATTTTATGTAATATACAAACACATATATTTATGAGTTGTTCAAAGATATTATGTAAAATTTTATATATAAACAATAAATTAAGGTATTTATAAAGAATAAATAGAAAATACATGCAATTAATTTCTTTTAATAAAGTCTATTTTGTTTTTTATATACAAAAGTTATCAAATTATTAATTTTAAAAGTAATATAGGCAACTATAAATTAATATAAAGCAATAAAAATGTACATTATTAATGCAATATTATTTCGAAATGTTAATATATATATTTTTAGAAGTAGATCCTTTGCCTGAATGAAATGATGTACAGAATATAAAATAAAAATGATAAAGATAAGTTTCAAGATAAAACTTTTCCTAAATAAAATATATTCAAAAAATGTTAAACCATACTAAACTTTGATGCCATAAATGTATATAAATTATATACGTACTTTAAATACAGTCATAAAGTAAATATATTTTAATATTATTGATATATGCTTTAAACAATAGAATTTATTATAAAATGAAATATATAATAAAATATCTTTTAGTAAATATTGATAAAGAGAACATTAAACATTCATGCTAAATACAATGTATTATAAAATAGAACGTACCTAACAAAAATACGCAAAATATCGCATTATTACTAAAATCTTTTAGAAGAAACAAAACATATGATGCAAAAGATAATTAATAAATTTGAAAAAAAATCAAAATATCTGAAATAACTGCAAAACTTAAATTATTACAGATAAAGCTTATATGGTAAGATTGAAATATAAACAAATGTAATGTTATTTTAATCATAGCTTTGAATATTATAAAATTTAACAGTTGTTATAAGCAGATTGCAGATATTTATGCAAATTTTCATAGAAAATTGATAATAAAGTAGGCTATGGATTTGTTTATCTCTAGACAGTATTAAGCATATATTATTCCTTTTGCATATTCTATATATTTCATATGTTTTGCACATTCTTTCCTGAAAAACATATGGTAGTGTGTACAAAATTTACTTTATAAACTATATTACAAATTTTATGATGTGATGTTAACGTTGTGTCATGTGAAACAATAAATATATGTCGAATTATAAATCAATTTTAATTAATAAAGATCACTAATTAACTATGTACTGTGAATTATAGTCATAGTGTATAGTTAACAACGATTCCATTATTATAGAATATTATTGCATATTTTACATGTTTTTTGCATACAGATGATACATTTTATATTTCTATATTTTGTATATTTCATTTACATATTCTAACATATCTGAAATGCATAAACATCCGCACTCTAATTATAACCGATAGATTCGATAAAACAGGCGAATGTGCCGCCCATTGTGAAATATTTACATACGCAGCAGAACGCGTATACACAAGAATTGTGACAATTATTTCCTGATCTCCTTCACGCAAACCTTGAACGAGAATGTGGTAACTTTCGAAGCACAGTATATAGAATATCGTTCATTGCCTTCTTGCCTACCATACTACAAAAGCAATGTAGAAGCGTGTTGAATGCAAAGGGGCAACAACTAGCACGAGTTTCAATTCAGCCGTTCACTTTATTATTTATGAAATACTATAAAATAATTTATCGCTTTATTACTGAAAAAAGAAAACAAATAAATATAATAGCTTACCGATTTTTAAACTTGACATATTCCTGCATACAAGCTTCGAAATTTTACGTCGTTATACAGCTTGTTTTCCCCCACCCCGGCACGCAGCCATGAACGGGAGCGACTAGAGTGTATAGGGGATTGAATCTTTATGGGGAATCGGGTCGAGGGGGGGACCTGGAAATTAGGGAAAGATAGAACGAATCGTAGAGAACTCCATCCACCAAGAGGTTTTCGTCACCGTTACGCTGTCAATAAGCATCGAACACAAAAATATAATATCAACACCTTTACCCACGATATTAATCTTCACAAGTAAAATGCATAAGCAAAATCTTTGTGTGGATATTACAATATTTTTTGTTTGTTATATTTAGATTCATTTACACGACCCCTCCCGCAAAAGAACAGACCCACCCTTAATCCAAAGACGTTGAACGACCATGCGCGCTACTGAGTACTGAGATTATCGTCTCCGTGAAGTTATCTCTAAAACGATAGTAGCGCCATGATATGAATAATTTTAATCGGCCTTAATATATCTTCACTTGTACAATCGATAAGTTACCTTCTGTGACTTTTTAATTATTTTTATTATAATATTATTGTGGATTTTTAGAGAATCTAAAATTAAAAATTATATATAGTTGATATTACTTTTTAAATTCAATTTCTAATAACAATGTTATAATACCATAACTTTCCATCATAAAGTTCATTCTCATGAAGTAGTTATGCTCTTTCCACAAATTGTATAAATTTTGAAATCTATATTTGATGATAAGTAAGTAGAAAATATATTTGCATGTGTAATATACACGTATGTAGTCGTATTCTTATATAAATATAATATGAAGTGACATTTAAACATACATATACAAATATACATAGTCTACAATTAACATATGTCATGTTCAGTATTCTTCATATTTACTAATATAACAATAAAAAGAATACCAAATACTTTCACAAAATGAAGTATGTATGATATATGTATTTTATCAAAAATACGAGACGTTCTAAAGTTAACAGTGCTGGATTAGTATATTTCGACATTATAAAATTAAATTACAACCTATTTATAATATGTTGCATTTAACGAGAGAAAACTTAGAAAAACTACACTATTCACATTAAATTACTATATAATTTGGAATAATGGACAATTTATCTGATTCATTTAAAGGAGAGTTAGATTCTGTTACATCAACAGATTCTCTGCAATTGATGACCGATGAATTTCATATTAGACACTTATCAACACCGGATGTCTCAAATATAGAATTATCAAAACGTGTTGCATTATTAGAACTAGAAAATGAGCGACTTCGAATAGATTTAGAAAATATGCGTATCGAACTCAATGCCAGAATTGCTGCTAATGAAGGGCTTAAAGGAAAAATCACAGAATTGTACGTAGAAATGCAGTTAGTAGTTCAGGAAAAACAAAAATTACAAAATACTCTAACAGATGTAAAAAATCACTTAGATGCATCAGAAGCATCTGTAAAATGGTATCAATCTCAAGTACATGGTCTACAAGCAAGCAAGAAAACTTTACAATTAGAAATTGATACTTATCAAGGAATTTTGCAGCAAAGGCAACAAATAATAGCAAACATAAATGCTAGATATAAGCAATTAAACATAGATTATACAGAACTTCTTCAAAAACATAGAAAAGAAAAGCAAGATTTGGAATATGAGGTACGAAACTTAAAGACACAAAATCAATCAAACAGTATTTTAGAATCATTAGATATTAGTACATCAAGTTCTCCAGATGTCTCCACAAAGTTAGAATTAACAGAAGATGAATTAAGAGATACAAAAGCAGAGTTAAAAACATTAGAAAAACGACTTTTAGGTAATGAAGTTTCCAAAGCATTGATGGAAAATGCTTTGGCTAAGCAACGTATATTAATTACAACTATGGAAGAAAATATACAGAAATGTGAAACTGAAAAAAATCAAACTGCTGATACATTGCGTAAAACGCAACTTGAAATTCAAAAGTTAAAATCTGAGAATGAAACATTACAGACTACTCTGTTGTCCTCTAAACAGGAACAAGGTCAGATAGAAGATGCAATCTTCCAATTGCGATTACAGTTAACTAAAATGATTGCACAGTATAAACTTTTAAAATCAAAAAATATAGAAGCAGAGGAAAAATTGAATTCAATGCAAGATGTAATAAATGAAAATAAACGTTTAAAAACATTATCATACGAAGCTAACACTGCTTTAATTAGGAAACTTAGACAAGAAAAAAGAAAAGTTAAAAGTTTAGAAAATAAACTTCATGGAATTCAAATAAAGGGACATTTAACCACTATGGTATAAAATGTTATTTTATAATGTATATATAAGATTAGAAGACTTTAGTATGGAGGGATTAATCATAATTATTTTAACTATTTTGTTTCAGAAAAACAAAATGGAAGTTTCTTTACATGAATGCCTGAAACAGGTTTTAGTGAGAAATAAAGTAATTTTTTACATTAACTTTTTAACATAAACATTAATTGTTCATTCATAATCTTTTTATTTTTATCAAGAAACTTAGTATTAAAGCTGGTTTTATCCTACAGGATTTAAAAGATCAATTAAAGGCACTAGCAAAAACTTCGGATGAAAGTATTGATGAAGGATATGGTGACAACAGTATTGTTAGTTCTGTTTCTATAGACATTCCCTCACCAAAATCCATCAATCCAGTATTATTAGATGCAGCTTCCAATATTTTGCTGCAATGTAAGGACTTTTATAAACCAGTACAAATAGAACTTGAACAGTTACAATTAAAACTTAATAAACTAAAGGAACAATATACTACATAGTATTCAATTATTTTACTAATTATTGATTATTTTTAATCATTTATGATTTTATTACATATTCATAAAAGGCAATGACTGGTTAGTATTCATAATATTCATTATAAATTAATTGTAAATATATTAACTTATTATTAATCTTATAATTTGATTATTATAAGCGTCCTAAGTTGAAAATTTGCTTGTATAAATTTTTTTTCAAAACTAACAATTTGTACATTCCTAACCAAGATGAAAATACTGCGCACAATTATAAATACAAAATACAATAAAAAGGAATTATTTTCTTATTTGCTGCAAAAGGAATTATTTTTATTTGTTACTAAATTACATTAACTCAAGATTGAAACAAAGATATGAATGTATTAATATTACATACATATCACCAAATTATTATGTTATTACTTTCACAATATATCCTATGTGTTAATTTTTATGAAATGAATGTAATAAAAGAGTCATAGATTTTATTTTATAAACATTGATTCCTTTCATTTGTAAGTAATATCTATTATAAATTTTATATATATATATATATATATATATATATATTTTTTTATGATAACTACATATATAGTCACTACACAGAAATTTTTAAAATACTTTTTACATACCTTTTTCTCGATAAATAACAATTATAATGAAATGACATTTTTTTAAGTAGAAAAATTGAAAATTATTATCTTAGCAACATTTGTGATACGGTATATAACATGAAAAAATAAAAATGTTATTTAAATAATGTACTTTGTTCTAATATAATGACATTGGATTAATGAAATAGAAATTACAATATCCAATGAAGTCTTAGGATTTTATCAGAAATTTTAGAAGCTATTAATTTTGCAACTAAGCAATAATATTGTGGAAAATTATAGATTTCACAAATAAGAAAATAAATAAATCAATAATAGAAGACTGTATTTAATACAAATATATAAAATATAGGATTCTATAGAACGAAAATTGAAAGTTTATCTTTTATTAAGCTGTTTGTAACATATTTTGCATTAGTCATTTCGAAAACACTATAAATATTATTATATTATAATTCATTTTATTTTTAATTAGCCATACATTACAATTTTATTCATGGAAAATTTTTTTGTTTATTGCATTTAGTATTTACTTAATATTAGTGCAATTTATATATAAAACAATTTTTCATTGAATACTTTTATTACATTTGTAAGAAACATATATCAAGATTACAAAGATTCTATAGTTATAAATACATACTGAATTTCCAATTTTTAATTTTTGGCATAAATAGTTATATACATACATATTTATAAAATAAGCGTACTAAAAATTGAATTACATTTTGCTTCTCTTAAAAATATCACAGGTAAATACAGTATCGATATAAAGAAAACAACAACGTTTTATTTTGAATGTATTGAATTAAATATAAGTTCTTTGGTACATGTATGTATAAATAAATATTATATAAAATAAGTTTAAAAATAAAGAAATATTATTCTTTCAATCTTTTTTTAGAAATATATTTAATTCATTCATTTTCATATTTTTTAAAAGAATGTAAGTTCAACAAGAAGATACAAAAATATTTACTTCTTTATTTCATATAATAAAAATTTTGTTGTAATGAAAATTAAAGATTTAGAAGAAATTTTCTGTATTATTCCAATTACACTCATATTGAACTAGGGAAAGTATTTTAATATATATAAAATATAATGTAAAAAGCAAATAGCTATATGGTATATAAATTTCATTACAATTTTCAATCAGACAGTTCTTTGTTCATTTTTGTTGAAACAAAGTGAAAATAAAAGTATTTTATATTAATTTAGAGTATATTACTTTATATTATTTAAAATATAATTTACAAAAATGCATAATATTGTTTTATGTTGTTTTGTTTAAAAAAGAATAGAAATAATTAATCTTTTTTGCGTAATTTTACATATGCTGAAACATTTTATCGTTTATAAAAGCAGTTTATATTCTATTTTTAGAGATCATAATTGCCTTAACAATATATAACTAATATCAAATGTACCATCACTGTAAAGAAGAATTTACATTATTATAATAAAATTAATATCTTAATTTATTTGAATTGGAATGATCTAATGATGTCATTCTTTAAAATTTTTTCCTATTTTATGTTATTATTCTTTTTCAAATATCACAATTACAAGGAAGATTTTTACATATTAACAGAACCCACTTTTGCACCCAACAAAGAAATATTTACAATAAATCTCTTTTTTAACAAGACAAATAAAATGAATGAAACAAAATACAAATAAATTACAAAAATCAAAGACTTACATTTTTTTCAATGTATATACTACATGACTGCAGAAAATATTTTGCATTGAAAACATACTAATGTGTAATGTTGCTCATATTATTTTTTGAATAGTGTTCTTTCAGAAGTAGTGGTTGATTTATACATTAAACCAAAGTTCTCAACTCTTGAGAGAAAGGTATATTTCACATGTTAAACTTGATATATAATAGCATTACATACTTTTTCTAAAGATTTACATTGCTTCTGAATATATGCATAGAGCAAAAGTGAAGTTTTCGATTCCTTTAAAAGGAATGAACAAGTATCTGTTTAAACACTGATCCATGTCTGCTCTGTTATATAGTACGATCTATATTATTAATAAATTTTTGCATAGAAATGAGTATTGTAAGTTATGAAATTTCTTTGAAAATGATTAATTTGAAAGTGATACATGTTATTTTTATGCTCCGAGACTGTTAAATTTTAAATGACTGGTATAAAATATTTTTAGTATAACATTTTTATTGCGTATTTTTTCTTTCGTTTGTTTGTTTATAATATGCTACAGTACTTACAGCTCTGTATACATATTTATATTAAAAAAAAGAACTAACTTTTGTACGATTGTAGATCGTTTAAAAGAGCACCATGGCCTCAGGAGTCTCAATAGATTGGAAGTCTCAACATATCCCATTTTATACACCGTTACAATGGGAATGTTGCTGAACAATGAGACCTATAATTTTAGTACGTAAAAGTGATTTGAAATTAAACAGTTATTATATAATACATACACAATTATGCTACTAATGCTGTTCATATTATTGTATACATTTAGCAAAATAGAAGACCGAACAGTAAATAATTTATCTCGAACCCATTGTCATCTGGGAGTAGATTCCGTGTGCCTAACTCTGTCAAATTGACGACGATAATGAGTTCGTCCACGACCTCTGCTTCGATGGCCATGGTTATTATGACCATGGTAGTTATGATGTAGTTGTCTTGATTGATAGTGAGCATGATTCTGTGTCTGTGAGGACTGTTTTGATTGTGGTATTTGCTGAAGAAAATATTTTATTATTAAGGTATTAAAATTAAAAAGGCAAAAATTACAAATTATAAATATTAGAATCTTTAGATACATATTATCAATTATATATTTTTTCATTAACAAGTAAAAAATTTATGTAAAAGTTTCTTATAATTATTATCTAGTTAGTCAATACAACCTTTATCAATATTTTTAACATGTAAACATACCATGTGGTTAACAGGTTGCATATTTTGATTTGAATATGCATTTAAGCTGGTTCCCGGAGGGTTGGGCCCTTCAGTAGTAGCACCTGGCTCATCTTCTGTTCTAACCAATGTTTTCACACCTTCGGCTTCTAAGTCAATTATACCACCCCTCCGTTGTTGCCTTAAGAATAATGCTGCCATTTGTTTTTGTAATTCTCTCAGCTCTGCAGTTACTGAAAAATCGATAGCAGCTTCAACATCGATAGGAGGTGGAGCAGACCATAAGCTTTCTACATCGCAATTGATGGATTCTCTACACACAGGGCATATGGCCTGAAACAATATGTTATGTTTAATGGTAACTAGGACCATCACAAGTTTTTTTAGTTCCATATTCATAACTACATAATAATATACTTGGAATTTATTTGTTGCATCTTGTTGCCATTGTGGCAATTTTTCTTGTTCTTCTCTATAATATCGTTCTGCAGCAGCAACATGTGCTGCTAAACAATGTGAATGAAAATAATGATAACATTCAGTTTTTGTAAATTCATCTCCTTCCCGAAAACCATACAAACATATGGCACACTGATCCGTTGGAAGATTACTTCTTGTAAGGTGTTCTCTTATTAACTGTTATAACAATATTGCATTGATACAAAACATAGCATATAGCCAATGAAATAATAGTTACAACAGCACAATAATAAAACATAACACAATAATATCTATAGTAAATAATAAATGAAACAATACAAAATTCTAAAGTAACTCTGATATAGATTCAATAACAATATAATAAAATTTAAATATAACTCTTGTACATACATTTTACATAAGCTCAATGTATACTTCAACATATTTTATTATTCATAGAACTCTTTCTAATATGTGATACATACCTCAATGAGTTCAAACATAACTGGTTGACCTATGAAATCCTTACATTTTGCTTCTGCATCTGATTGCATAAGCCTTACTGTATTTTCATCTAAACCTCTGGGATTTCTGAGACTAATAGTAGGTGATATATCAGGATATCCCACAGGTAACTGAACAATCAGTGTTACACAAACATATTGTGACTGTGAATCTTCACCAGTTGAAGGAAATAACACAGTTTCAATACATTCTGGTTCACCTCTGAAAAAACATTGATTTTTCACAATACATAAATTTTGATTTCACAAATACTGCATCTACATATAAATAATTAAAAATACTTTTGACATATTATAACAATGAATATAATTAATACATAATATTGTATAAAATTATAACATTGATAATGTTATTAAGGAATATCTGTTAAGCCTTCAAATTCATACATTTGTATGAAAATAGATATTCTTATATTATATTCTTTTATATTATTTATATCTTCTATATTACTTTATTTTACTGTTAAAATTCCTTCTTTCCCTTATAAGTACATATTTAAATATTAAATTTAATATGCTTTGTTAATGGAATAAATATTTAAATCATAAATAACATTTCGTAATGGTACATTATCTATAACTTATAATGATTGAAAGTCTCTAAATGACAATTGATTTAGTTCATTTATTAGGTTACAAACATTACATTCCCTAAAAAAAACTTACCTGTCATTTTCTTTTATATTTAATTCATCGTCAAGCAATATCGCTTTTAGTGCTTCAATTTCGTCTGTTACTCTATAAAATAGTTTAATATATAATTTAAAAAAATGGAATATTCATTGAAAACACATTTAATATAAAACTTTGCTCAAAAATTACCTTTCATCTATTACGGTCTCTGACATTGTTCCTATGATATATAATGATATACTTTATTTTGAGAAAATTACTTCGAATTTGACAGCAGACCTTTTTCAGTTTTCGGCGATTATAGGATTCTTGATAAGCGTCAATGTGCGTCAATATTGAAAGCCTTCTGCTACTATTACTGGTACCAACTGGATCGCTTCAGAATTATTGGTAACATATTACTACTGTCACTAAGAGGAAAATTTCACTAAAGAAAATAATTTAATTCTACTGTAGCTAAAAATTTTGTTAAACGTCTTTACTTTTTGTATAACAAGTATTTTCGATATAATAATATATAACATATCATTTACGTAATATATAAAAATATATCATAATAGAAAGCTGGTAAAATTTGGCCAAAATAAATAAAATAAACGTTATTAATTATAGATAGATAAACCTTAGAAAGATAAACTTAGCTTTAAATAAAATATGTGATTTATATGCGTATATGTAATCATTAAAAAGTAGCACTTAAAGTTTTATAGAATCATGTATAAAAATATAGCGAACAAAATTTAATGAATAAAGTACGAAAGTTAATATTTATAATAAAAGTTATAATAAAAATAAAATTATAAAGAAAGTTGGAAGCATTATTAAAATAATTATAAATTATAATATACTATAGTATATATATCAAAGATATAAATATACTAAAATATCAAAAAATTTGTAAATATGTTTTAATACATATATTTATGATTTAAAATTTTTCTTATAAGACTAATTATACGATTATACTTTTAAATTTGTGTATATCTGGAATCGATATAATTAAATCGATTTTGTATTCCGCGCATTTCACTTTTATTATCATATACATAACTTCTCTCTGCTACCATTTGACAAGAAGTGTGAATTAGTATAAAATTGATTGAATTAAAATTCTTTTTTTTTATAGTAATATATTATGATGTCAGAAAATAAAGAAAAAGAAGAAGAAAAACCTGTTGTTGCAAAAACAGCAATTGATTTGCAACGATTAAAACTTCAAAAATTAATGAAAAATCCGGTAAATATATCGAAATATTCAAAAATCAATCTTAGTTGTCTTTTTTCTTTAATTATAATCCTAACGAATATTAGAAACATTAGAAATATTACAATATTAGAAATATTTCTGAATGTCAAAAATATTTTATTATTTCATATATAGCATACCTAGAAAGATTAGGATAACTAGATTAGGATGTCTAGATTATCATCATAAAATGTTTATTTATTGCAATAGGAAAAGCCTATCATTTTACCAGAACGGCCTAAAACTAAAAGTACACCTACAGTACCCGAGTTTGTTCGTAATGTAATGGGTAGTAGCGCTGGTGCTGGTAGTGGAGAATTTCATGTATATAGACATTTAAGACGTAAAGAATATGCAAGGCAAAAGTTTATTCAAGAAAAAGGTCACAAGGTAAAATAGAAATAATTATAAAATATAAATTTATGTAACTGTAAGCTATTTTTATAATTTACTTGCTTTATATTATTAACTTCTATAATTTTGTTATACATTTGTAATGTTTTCATTAGGAACTTTTAGATGAAGAATACCACAAAAAAATTGAAGAAAATAAAAGAATAGCTGAGGAAATAACTGCAAAAAAAAGAGCAAGAAGATTAAAGAAAAAACAAAAATGGAAACAAAAGAAAAAGATGAAGACTGCAAATGTAGAACAGCATAATAAAAGTACAAATACTGATTCAGATGAAGAAAGTTTAGATGAAGAAGAGACAAGTGATAAAAATGATAAGGAGGTCCAAAATATATCTAATAATGAAATTAAAGATACATCAAGTTCTATAGATTTAGATGAGAATCAGTCTAAACAATCAAATACTCCTGTAAATACATAAATAAGAATGAAGTTAATGATGTAGGAAATATGTGTAAATATAAACAATTCAGTTTCTTAGCAAAGATAAATAAGATTCAAATTAAGACCCATGTAATAAAAATAAAATTATTGTAATAAAAATATTTGTTAAATAAATTTAGTCTGCGCTTTAATATTTTGTATATACACCTTTACACGTTTATATAAACATGCTTATATATTATGTAGATAAGCACGTATGTATGTTTTCGGCACAATTGCTGTTAGAATTTCAAACGTTGGATGCACATGAATATGTATTATTAATATACAATTTCATTACTTTGTTAATTGTTAAGTTAAAACAACACTATCAAGGTTGTCATATCTCTTAGTTCTTTCAAAAATACTTGCTAAGACTTGAGCGATCTTTCGTTCTTCTAATAATGAAGCACTTTTTACATATTTTTCTAATTGAGATTTTGCCTTTATTAAATCTCCAATTTTTTCAGGTACAATAATCTCCTAAAATATGGAAACGTTGTAAAAATGATATAATAATATTTAGAAGTTAATTCTGTACAATTTAATTTTTTATTGATTTATACATTAAAATCATACCTGGAACTGCTTTACATAGTTTGAAACATCATCTACATGTTCACTTATTTCTGTCCAAAGATTTTGCAAATCTGACACTTCTGTACAAGCAGCCACATGGCTAAGAGTAAGGCATAACTAAAAACATATATTGAAAATATTGATAAACTAATGTTTAATGAATTATGCTAGATTTTATTTAGTATTTTATATTATTTATTATTTAGTAATTACCTATAATTTTATATTTAATTACCTGTTGAATAAGAGCGTCACGGTGAGGATACTCGATGTAACTCGGTACATGCTGAGAATTTTCAAATGCTAAGATAAGACTCTTCCATAAAGTTACAATATACTTTCCGTATGAGTTACAAGAATATAATGCCCATGCTGCGTTAGTACGCACTTTGAAGTTCGGACTATCGCAAATTAAGTTACATAATACAGGAAACACTTGATCCTACTAAATCAATAAAGTTGTATTGATTATGATAAAAAAATTAAAGAATTTACATTCTGTTTATTACATACCCGCCAGGAAGGTTGTAATATATTATCTGGATTGTTACTTAAAACTAATCCTAGAGCTCGACATGCATTCCAGCGAACCTGTAATTGACATAACAGTTAATAATGCAATAAAAGAGTTATTGATGCAATAACAATTTTTTAATTTATGTACCTTCATATCATTTCCTACAGTAGCACAATTTATAAGAGCCTCTAATCCTGATGATGCATCTTTCAGTATATGTTTGTTAGGACATAAGTACAGAATACTTCCAAGAGCCCGAACAGCATTGCATTTTACTTTATCATTGTCCTTAGATGCTTTAATACTGACTTGATAAATTTGTGGTAATAACATTTCCAAAGGAATAGGTTCTACTTCTTCGTGATTTCTACAAGGACAGATTTTTTATTTTGACAGAAAAAATTAAGGTGTAAGCAAATATGGAAGATATTAATTAACTATTTAATATGTTTATAACTAACGTTTCTTTAGAGAGGCAATTGCATAAATTAGCTAATGCCCAGGCTCCCTTAATACGAACGCCAAGATTTTTATCATCAGCAGTTAAACAAACTATATCAGCTAAATCCATTAAAAATCCAGTTTCTTCTTTCAATGCAGGTAATGTGACTAACATTCCTAATGCTCGCAATCCAGCAGCTCTTACAGCACTTTCTTTATCATGCACTGCACCAAATAATATTGTAATGATTAAAACTGCTTTCTGTCTCTAAAAAAAAGTTTATAAGAAATGTGTATGTATAATAAATTTTAGTAATACAATTTTTATATAAATACTTACTTGAAGTTGGGAAAATATAATAGAATTAATACTGCCTAAACAATCACATGCAGCTTCTCTTATTATTGTTTGTGGATGTTGAAGAAGGGACGTTATAGGATCAAATATAATATTCCAAAATATTGAAACATTTTTATCCTCTGAATCAATATTCATGAGACAGCCAGCCATAATTTCTAGTGCCCGACAAGCGTGTAAGATTATTTGTGTTTCGGAATCTTGTATGATTCCTACTAAAGTCATTGTAATTAGCTCTGTATGTGGAAACACAAGACTTCCAGTACTAAATGCCATTCTACCAATTAATTTTAGCGATTGAAGACGAACAGGTGTACTCATTGTCTAAATAATTGGATACATAATTATTTATTTTCAAAAAAATTGTATGCTTTATATCATTCACGTAGAATTTTAACTTAAAATGTAAGTATACCTTATTTGATATATTTTCCAAACAAACATGAATTAAAAAACAAATATTTGTTTCTTTGAATAATTCATTATTGTATTCATTTATCAAATTATTTTTGAGATCTTCAATATCTATCTCTTCTTCTCCTTCTTCATCTTCTTCTGTATTGTCACTAACTGAAATATTCACAGGTTGATCTAATGCTATGTTTACATTAGATTGCTTTACAAGTATTTCAAATATTTCTGGGGTTACTGGATCACAGGAAGCAATAGCTTCAAAAACTGACAGTGCAGCAACACGGACTGTTGGATCTATATAAGACATAATAATTATAAAATTTTATTTTTAAATAAGAAAGTATATTAACAATAGAAATACCTTTGTGAAATATGTATGGTCTACAATTTCTCATTAATTTTGTAGCAAGTCCTGTTTTCAAACGTGTATATGGTGTGCCTTGAACTAAAGCAGCAGCACATTTTAAACCATGAGTTAAAACAGCTACATTTGTTTCACCATTTAAAATCAAACATAATGTGAAATGCAATTCTTTTATCATTAAGCATACTGTGCCAAAAAAGGTAATAAAAGATGTATGATGAACATCTTCTGCATGCATTAGGAAAGGTTTAGCATCTACCAATAATTCTGTTAATGTGCTTAACATATGTTGCTTCACTTTAGATACACATTCCTTTAAAACACTTCTAGTCAATACTCTAGCATCGTTTCGTGATCCAGTGGCAACAATTTGTGGCCAAAATCCAAATATTTCACGACTTGGTGAATTTTCAACGAGTACCTGCAGTAACCGTACAGATTCTAACCTTACTTTAGAATCCATAAAGACAGAATTATTACTTTCAGTATCTGAGGTATCAGAATCACTTGAATATAAGCTAACTCCTTTGCATTCTGGTACAATGTTATTTTTTACTTCAGTACCAACCTTTTTAATTGGTTGTTTTCTTACTTTTGCTTTGTGATTCTTTAAATTCTTACATTTAGGAATTATATGAATTCGTTCTGGAAGATTCATTACTGCTGGACGAAGTAGCTGCGGTTTTTGGAGAGGATAGTCTTTGAGACCATAAAATAAAAACGCTTGCACTACTCCCAAAATTTCTCCCACGAAATCAATGGAATGTGGCAACATTTCATTAACTGTTATTATTTGCAGAATATGTAAGCATGAATATAATATCTAAAAATTTAATTCACCAATAATGATAATGAAAACTACACAGTTTAATTTTTATTCCATATTTATTACTCACTTTTGTATGATAATATTTATTCTCATTTAAATGTAAAGAAGACGAAACAATATCTAGTGTGATATCTTTAATGATATATATCAATTCTTTTGCTATGACAGTGCTATTATAGCTCATTAAAATTCCTTCTAAACAACTAACTGCATTGTAGTGAATTTCAGACCATTGTACATGAGATAGATTTAAATACTTTTTTAATAACTGATCATCTTCAATTAATAATTTCAAATACTGAAATAATATGTATTATTCTAAATATTATGCATTTTTAATATTTCATTTATGGATATAAAACAATTTTAAAAAATTTGTACCTACATGATTAATATTATCAAATTGTTTATTTGTTAATAAACTTTTTAGGGTTAAAAGCATATTATTATGCGTAATTGGTAAAGCAGATTTAAAAACTTCTATAATCCATTCATTACAATATATAAATGTTTGTTCTTGAAGTTCAATATTGTTTTGAGCTATATTGACTAATAGTTTACAAAAATTTTGTATCAAAACAGTTTCTGCAGGCGTAATGATAATACATAATTGTTCAATCAGCAATTGTACTGCCTAAAATGTTATTGAAAAGTAAAGCAGCAATTTTTATATTATGTTTTTATATTTTGACTTAAACCAACAATCAATTAAAGTAAGCTAAACTACTTGATACATATTCTAATAAATATTATATATTAAAAAAAATTAATTACAATGAATTAAATTGTTTGTTTAAACTTACATCATTATTTAAACCTGTTAAATATCGATAATCAAGATTATTAAGATCATAAAGGTAATTGTTGATCAACTTTGTTTCACTATTTTTCTTCTTTGTCAGTACAAGTAGTTTTTCTACTATACAATCAAACTTTGTGGTATAATTTGTAGAATCAACTTGTGTTAAAGCCATTTTTTATATTTGTATCTTTTTAAATATAACTATAAAACATTTTGTGATAAAAAATATTTATTTCACACAAGAATTATATCACTACAAACGAAATTATAAGAGCTTGTATCACAGGAATTGAAGCGGTACAGTACCGACTCGACCACGTACCGATTACATAGTATATATAAAAGTCAAAAATACGATTTAATGTTGTAAGTTTAGGAACTATATTCAATATGTATTCGGGGTTTACTTATGCTATATCTAGGGAATTTTATTGTAAGACTATTTTAATAGAGACAACTTACTTTCAACAGTTGATATCATCAATGCTTTATCCGGTTATAGATAGTATTAGTCTTTCATTTCCGGTATACCATGGTAAGTGAAGTGTGGTTTTAAATTTAGCGTCCATTGCACGTATAATTTATAGTATTCATGTATAAAGAATGTTACTTTAACAAGAAAATCTTCTACATACATTATATAGTTTAATTTACATTTATTTATTTTTAACAATGCATAAGAAATATAAAAAATTATTTGATATAACCTTACACTTATTACAGTTTTCGACCACATGGTAGTTGTATTCATGTGTTACAAATTATTGTATATATCTATACAGACAATAATTGATACAAAACTCAGCTGTAATAGGATAATTGTTTATTATTATTAAAATAATGGGATTGTTTCTTTGTTCAACAGCCGTTTCAAAGGTTTGTAGAATCTGGTCGCGTCGCTTATGTGAGCGATGGCCCGTACAAGGGTAAGCTTGTTGCTATTGTAGACATCATCGATCAAAATCGGGTAAGATAATTTTGTAAATATGTTATATCTTTTATTAAATGTTAAATTGAGATATTTAATATTGTACAAAATTGTGTTCTTGCTCTTTTAAGTAGTAATATAATGATGATCCAATATCTTGATAGGAATTGCCGACTGATATTTAATTGATGTCACTATGCTTTAACTGATGTCAAAATATTTAATCGTTTCCTTCTATAGATGTAATAAACATTGTATATTAAACTTTAGCTATGTTGGTAGGTTTTGGTTGACGGTCCTGCTTCAAATGTTCCACGTTGTGAGATGAGGTTAAATGAGCTCCACCTAACTAAATTCCGTATACGTTTCCCATATACTGGATCCACCCGTGTTGTACGTAAAGCATGGGAAGCTGCAAATATTAATGACCTTTGGAAACAGACTATGTGGGCAAGAAAGGTTGAAGCCAAGAAGAAAGTAAGTTTAATCATTTATAAAGAATATGTTCTAATATGTATTTACATTTTGCATAGTAACTAAGATACATTTTTATTTAATTTCAGCGTTTGGAACTTAGTGATTTTGACCGTTTTAAACTAAGAAAAGCAAGACAGATCAGAAACAAATTAAGAACCGCTGCGTTTTACAGATTGAAAAAAAAGGTTAAGAAAGTAAAAGCCACTGGTGCCAGTAAAAAGCTGGAGAAAAAATGATTTTTTATTGTATGAAATAAATATAAAATTGTCTTATTATAATTACATTGATTGTTTTTGCATACCTTTCATCTAGGTGTTAAGAAAATAAATTAAAATTAATTAGGAAATTTTACTAGCAACAAAATTTATTTATAATCTTTCATTTGTTAAAAATATGCAATATAAATTTTAATCTGAAAGAAAAATAAAATACATGTAATGTACATTACATTTTTATATTATTCGTATTTGTATTATAATTGTTCTATCATGATGGAACTGTTACAATTACGAAAACGAAGTATTAAAATTTGTCACAATAGTAGAGGGGAAAGAGATATGGAATTGCATCAAAATGCTCTGTAAGCAATTCACAATTTACACAAATAATGTTAAATTGAATAACTTATTAAATTACGTGTGCATCAATGAAATATAGCTTTATTTAACAATTATTTCTTCTTGTAGCATGTTTACTTTGATTGATAATGATTTGATTTAAGTACCGATAAATTTACCAATTCTTTGCATAGACTTAATTCTACTTTCATTGCCTCAGCTGCTTTAGGATATTTTTCACAATAGTCAATTATAAATCTATATGCATTAATACTTTGTTGCGTATTTTGCAATTGGATGTTTTTGTCAGGAGTTATAATTTTATTGTACAATCTGCCAAGGTGAAAGTAAGAAAACAAGGCTGGTTGCATTATTTCATCAGGAAATTCTTGTATACCAGAACTAGAATTACGAATGTGTAAGGAATCGAGAAACGCTTGAAAATTCTTTATGGAACTTTTTGCTAAGTGATTAATTTTTGTTAGCGCTTGCGGTGTAGGTTTTTCATCGGACAATCGTAAGCGGTCGAGTTTTATATCAAGAATATCAGAATATATTTCTCCTAATTCAATCCAAATTTGCCTGCAAGCAGATTCATAATACTGGGGGTTTAACTCTTTGATAACATTTTCTAAAATGTCTATTCTCCTCTTATGCATTTTTGCTTGCCTGTCTTCATGCTCTTCAAAGAATGCCAAATATTTATAAGTTACAGAAATATCTTGTATAATTGATATATAATCAGATGCATGATTTTCTAAAGTATAATATGTTTTGGCTTGCTCTAACCATTTTTGAACATTTAGAAAGACTAATCTGGCATCTTCAAAATCTAATAAATATTTATCCATAATCTGATTAGCAATTAACTCTATCTCTTTTTCTAGAACATTGAATCTTAAGTCATCAATTATCTTTGAAGAATCCTTATTTGACTGATCATTATTCTGTTCCGACTCTGTCTTGTGTAAAAGCCTTTCTTTTGATAACATCAGAAGCAAAATTCCATATTTGGCCCAACATCTGGCAACATCTGCACTTCTGTGATTAAAATTTTCCCACTCAGCTGCAAGTGCTTCACTTTCCTCATTATTTTTAGTTTTCTCTTCCAACATATTTTCATACTTTTGTAATATGTAAGCTGCAGCTGCTAAATGATGTCTTGCTTGAGTGAAACTAGCATTTTCCATAAAGTATTGCGACAATGTGGCTGCATTCAATGCCCAATCAATATAATCTAAATCTTGCATAATGTCATTTTGACCCAATTGTCTACACAGGGTCATGTGACAATAGATTGCAGACTGGCGATGATCTTTCAAGGAATTATATACCTGAGCTAAATAATACAATGTTAAAGTATGAACTTTCTCTAACACATCTTTAGGACTTAGTTCATCTTTAACTTGTTCAATGCCAAAATTCTGGGCCATATTTATGGGGTCTCTACATGAGTTATTAGTGTCTATAAAGTCATTGTAGATTTTCTTTGCTTGATCTAAAAAGTCTTTTGCTTTTGTAGGTTGATTCCATTGGGACCATATAATACCCAACTGATTCAAAGCGCTTAATATTGGTAAGACAGCTTCTGGTTCTAGCTCTTTTTTTTTCAATAATTTTATACATTTCATGAATTGTTCTTCGCCTGTTTTTAATTCTTCCGTATCAGCATGTAATAAACCAAGATTTAAGTGTACCACAGCAAGCATTATTATCTCCTCCCCTTTTTCCTCCTCTGGCATACCCATCAAAATATTAGTCAAATCTACTTCCATCGAGTTTAATACTTCGATTGCCTGATATTTTATTTTATAGGGTTCGCTTTCTGTTTTGTGTTTTTCAAGATCATCCAATAATTTTCGAACATCCTTGAATTTTGCTCGTATGTTTGCAATTTTACCTTTTGACTCCATGCCGTACTGTCTCTAAAACGTAAATACAAAACATTCTCGAGCATGCTCATTAGCTGGCTACACAATGATCTGAAACGTCACAATATGGCGATTTGAACATTTAAACGTACCGAATGAATTCGCTTAAATATTTTGATATATTAAGTATGAGATCGATTATTTAAAAATATTTAAACACATTGGTAGATATTACCAAATCATATCTTTAATGTGATTCAGTAAAATGAAGCAGAAGGGAATCAATCGTTACTAGTTGCGATAAATGAGAGAAGAGGTGCATGCTTGGTTAAATGTAAAATTTGTTTATTAACGACCATATTGCCGTTATCTTACTAGAAAACAGTCTGGTACTGATTTTGTTGTATATTAAAAAGTATCAATCTCGTAAGAATATTGTAAAAATATATTTTTTGTCGTACACTTGATTACAGCTGACTGACAGTTACTGACTGCTTTCTTTAATATCTTACTGCAACTTGTGTGGAATATTACTTTGCGTTAGTTAATCAACTTAATAGAAATAGTTATTAATAGAAATATAAGACTGTTGGAAGTTTTGTTACATTTTTTCTAAACTAAAAGTTAATAAAAAAAAACGATAATAATTTTTAAATTATACTTCTATTTACGAAAAATTTGATTTAATTCAATATTTAATTTAATATTTCGAAATAATGATAGATTTAAGGAAAGAAAAATATTTTGTAAAATATAATTTTTACAACCACTAGATCCTTATTTAAACACATTCATTCTGACAACAATGATAATTGATAAATATTACGCAATTTCTCACTCTTAATTATTGTAACGTTATCTCCAAAAGATCCACTATTATGGTATATTGTTCTTGGGTTATTGCAATTCTCTTAAGCTTGCCGCAAGTTCGTGATATTATATGTATGTACACATTCTTTGATTTTCTACAAACGTAATATTTTCATATTATTTCGTATTATTTCGTAATATTTTTATATTTTCGTATAAAGGAATTCTGCCAAACACATGGGAATGTTCGACAACATTCCAAGTTCGTTATGAGAAAATTTGCGTTATTTGGTAAGATCTATCTATCAATAAATGATCTTAACATTTATTTTACTTATTTATAAGCATTATTTAACAATGATTTGACTTTAACTATAATATCTTTTATAAAGTTATTATATAGATATAGAATATACATTTGTATGAAAAAATTCTATACGTACTGTATTACTGTGATTCTATTGCCATCTACTGTTCTCTTTTATACATGTATCGGAATGTGCATAAACACGTGGAAACATGATGCTATTGCAGAGTTTATTAATATAAAAAAATATAAGAGTACCAACTTCCTGCAACAAGATTATGATTTTTTTACGAAAACGTCATTTATCGGATACTCTACTGTTGTTGTTGTTGACAAAGAAGAAAACATTTTTTTCTTTGTCAACAACAACAACAACAAAATAATAAAAAGAAATATCATTTGATAATTCAAAAAGAGCAAAAAATACAATGCTAAGTTAAATAAAATTACTTACAGGATTAATTTTAACAATCTTCAAGCTTTTGAAAAGTCTCACAAGTTGTATTAATCTCTGTATTATACAATTATGAGTTGCGAACTTTTTTAACAACTCATTTTCCTAAAAAAGACATCTAAATTTTAGCGTATTGTAAATTACAATCGGTTACATGTATGTTTAAAAAAAATATATATGTTTTATCTTAAAAAAGCTTTTCTTCTTTAAATAAAAATGTTCAGCAAAAAATTTCTAAGTTACCATTGCAAAATTTTACGTTTTAAATTTAAAGTATACAACGCACTTTTATTTCAATTTTTATATATCAAAGAGGTAATATTATGTTACTATATATATTTTATAAATAAGCGAAAATGAGTGCTAAAGATGAGCTATTTGTCAAATGATGCGACAAAGAATTCCTGTGAGAATAATCTAATATATTCGATATCCGGCTGATCTTCCCCCCAGACACATAAATGCTTAATTTTTCTATAAAGATACAGTTTCCAACGCATTCTCGAAAATGATCGTTATTCTTCGCAATCCGTTATACTTGCATCGTCTGTGTCATTAGTATTTCCATCGAGCGGGCGTCTATTATGTTTCGATGTTTGCATTCCCACTTTTATTCCGATCATCTCAGTGGCTCTCATTTGTCTTGATAAGAAGAAGCTCTCGTATTATTTGTTGAAATTAAATAAAAAATTGAATATAAGCTCAAGTATGGCTTTAAAAATTATTCTCGACAACAAAATTGCCGTTTCTTACAACGAAGTCTTTTTAAAGTCGATAGTTTTATACAGTTTTATACAATGAACAGTACGCGTCAGCCATCACTATATTTGAGCTGATTCTGGATAGTTTAACAAGAAAGTGCTTCTAACTTAAATTCATTAAGTATTAAGTGAAGAATCTACAATAATACCAAGAAAGCTTTTAAAAATATCTTTTCTCCATAAGAATTTAAGCCTGAGTCTTTAAAGTTTAGCACTACTTTACTTAAGCAGCTTGTACCCTTGAACCGAAGATCACCCGACTAATGACGATTCTCCATAAATTGAGAACCTCTGTTGGAACACCTGAATACTTAATAAATGGATAAAATTAACATTAATAACGACTGTCTGTGACCGATCTACATCTTATCCAACGACAAACGAGTTCGACAGTCGCGTGTGATATATGCCTTAGGAAAGTTTCTCGAAGAAGGTAGATCGACAGTACCTTTGGAACTTTCTTGTCCAAATTGTCCCAGGAACGATCAGCCGGTATCTCTATTGATAACAGTTCGATTTTTCGACATGGACTCAGAGGAATACGGCAACGAATTGTCGAGAAACGAGGTAAAATCCTTCAACCCCTTGCTGACACGAGTCCGAAGTCAGAAGTATTCCTACTAGGAGACGTAACTTTATAGGAAATTTTGAGAATTTTCGTTTGGAAAAGCTATACTATATAGCATCTTGAAAGTTTCTGTATATATTCATTCATATTTAAAGTTAAAAAATTTTTTTGGTAATTAGTATTGGATATTAATTAACGTATTCAAACCATTTGCGGCGTATTTTATCTCTTCACTTTGCGACTCATAACTGATTGGAAAGTTGTAATATATTTACTTAATTTTAAATCAAGCGAAAAGTATATGTGTAAAGAATAATTGTGCGAATTTTCAAACTAATTAGAAAATTTGTTTTTAAGATTTTAACGATTGAAATACTCTTTCGAGAAAAGCGCGTTTAAACTCGAGAGCAAGAATTAAACGAATAAACGTTTTTAGCTGATTAATCCAATCGATATATACTAGGTAAGAATTTGCAATTTTAAAAAACATTTTTAAAAAAGAAACTTATAAAGATAATTATACTGAGTGAGTCACTTACCTCTACCATCTTAAGTTGAAAAACTATGAAAGTTGAACTATGCCCTATGATCTCCATCTTATAAAATGGAATATTTTAAAACACATTCTTTTTGTTTTTAGTCAGAAAATGATAGCACTAATGAAGAATGCGCTCATTCGCCTATATTGTTGGATCTAGATAAAAATTCTAAGCAACAGCAAGAAATTTTAAGTCAAGAAGAAAGCTCACCGTCTAAGATTCCCAACGTCGACCAATATTTGCAGAATCAATTAATAAGACATGGGCCAGGTATAATTTATAGCAATATTTAAAAATAATAATTATAAAAAAATAATTAAAGAATAACAACAAGATATTTATGTATAGATAATACAAATATATCTCGACGACACTTTATGAGAAGATCGTGGCAGGATGAAAACTTTGAAGATCGTCAACAAAATAACGATCGAGTATTTGTGATAAGAGTTCCCGAACCGGAAGTGATTAACACTCATCCTCATTTAGAAATTCTTCATGAAACCAATATAAAATCGATTCAAAGAGAGCCATCGCAAACTGAGAAAGGTGGAGAAAATAATAAACAACCAAAAATTTAAATATTACTACTATTAAATTAATTTTAGTTTTATTCTCAGATTACAAAAAATCAGCTTGCGACCGTGAACGGACAAGAATGCGTGACATGAATCGTGCTTTCGAACTTCTACGATCGAAGCTTCCGATTTGTAAACCACCCGGCAAAAAGCTTTCGAAGATCGAATCACTTAGGCATGCGATTACGTACATACGACACCTCCAAAGTCTTTTAGAACCACAATACAGTTACCCTCCGAGCGTATCTGAGAGGAGTTACTATACTAATAGTGCACCAATTACTACAAATACTTCTTTGGATATTCAACATACACCTCGATGGGAATTAGCTTATTGTCGTTACGATTATCACGCACCGTTTGTTAATCCCTCGCTGTCAACGCTATCTTCATCTATTCATCCTCGAGTACAACCGGAACAAAATGACCGACAATATTTTTACGAAGCGCGACATTAATACACTTGCAACGAAATTACCATCGATCTTTTTGAGATCTTTCAAGCAGTAATGACGTGCGAATTTGCAACAAGAAATGGATATTTAATTAAACGTAATTAGTAAACTATAATTACCGTATTGAATATTTTATGTGCCCGGTATGAAGTTTCTAGTATGGTCCTTATAGGAAAGGGAATGAAATACGCTTATTTAACGCATCTCTACAGAAGACCTTTGCATAGATTATTGGCCCTAGAGTGCCAAGTGGTCAGGATGAGACACCTCGGCTCTAGTGTGCAATAACGAAAGTCGAAGACGGAGAAAAAGAGGTCCCATTTATACTTGAAATGAAATTTTTCTACTATTCATTGAAATCCATGCATGCCTTATGATGGCTGAAATTAACTCTGAGGGGTCATCATATAATTATCTCGTAAGAACCGTCGAGTTAAGTAGCCTGGTTTCACTTGCATTGAGTAAACGACGATAATTAGTATTTAATTGAATATGAAAATATTTTGGATTTCTATATTTAGGAGGATTATTGAAGAATATTTAGAGAAGATTTTTATAAAGTGAAAGTAATCGCACCATCGCGCATCGCTGATAAATTAATCTTTTTCGAATGAATAATTTTTGGTAATTTTTCAGAATTGGATAAGAAAAAAGAAGTTTTACGTATTCCAGATTACTGAACTTGCTTTTATGTTTAGAGCATAGTACCATATTTTATAAAATTTAATAAAGTAGTTTTTCCTTTTCTAATACTTCCTCTTTTAAAAGGTAGTAAAAGGAATTTATTCAATATGCATATTACAATCATGTAATTAATTACAAAATTCATATACATCAAAATCAATCTTACTTTTAAAAAATCACTGTATGTACTTATAGCAATATTATACGTTATACAATATTTACGTTAATAGTTCATATATACAATGTTATTAAGTTAAAAACATTTTATATAAAAACCTTAAATTAAAACAATTAAATAATTAAAATAATTTAATGAACTAAATTTCATTAAATTAAGAAATATTAATTGCAATTATTTATTGCACAATCTGTGTTTTAAAATATGTACAATTGTAAATAAAATTTATAAATAGATCAACTTCCATTATTGAGAAAATAATTCTTCCTCAGATTCTTCTTCAACAAAATTCAGACTACTCCTTGACTTCTTAGGACTACAACTTTCTTCTTCATTCTTATTCATTTCTTTTACATACTCATCTACAGTATCCACCTCGTTTCTTGTATAATCTTTACTGGTAGATGCCTTAGGAATTATTTTATCAACAACAATATGATTTGTTTTTTCATTTTTCTGGATACTTTTTGAACTATTATAATTAGGTAACTTTCTTTTGTTAACTTTTATAATTGTGGAAATATTTTTTACAGTTTCATCTTCTTTCTCAGATTCTTCGTCTGTACATGCATCAAAAACTGATTCTTTAACATTTTCTTTCTTTTTTATAGCATCTTGTAATTCTTTAATTTTCTTTTTCTTTGAATTTAAAATTACTATAAACTTCTTATAAAGATCCTGTTCCATAGTAATTTTGATTTCTATTAATTTTTCTATCTTTGAATTTATCTCTTTATTTATATTTATTAAATTTTTATTTTCTTCTTCTAATACTGTCATCTTATCTTGAATGCTTTGATAAAATTTCACCAATTGTTGAAAACTTTCCCTTACTTGGAAATCTGAAGTAGCACACAATTCAATTCTTCCAAGAGTCCATAAACTACTTTTCCATTCTAAAATTTTGTCTTGGACGAAAAACTGAATTTTTGTATCTTTCCCACGAAGTATTTTCTTCGTCTCTTCGAAATACTCATCAGATGATTTAGACAATTCATTAGAAAAATCATTTATATTTTTGGTGTTCATCTACAATGTAATTTGTTTGTTAATTATTTTCATTAAAAAAATAACAAAACATATATTTTTTAGGATTTATATTAATTAAATTCAAATTTTGAATTTTTTAAATTAGTGAACTAACCTCACCAGTTAACGGCGACATTGCTGAATTTAACAGCATTACCTTAAAACGTAAATTGAACCATTCTACGTGAAGTGTATAATATTTGTTATCAATTTGATTAAAAATTTTACATGCCGTTATTTTTGTCATTGCAATTATATGTAATTGTTATTAAGTTGGTTATGTCATTTAAAGTAAAAAATCGGTTGTAATATTAAAAAAATAAATAACATTTTGTTAATGAGTTGTATCACTGTAACGAGCGCTTCTGATAATCAATAATATCAATAATTACATACTGAATTATCAAGTGAAGATAAAACATGTGAACAGCAAGGAAAATAAAACGTAGCATGAAATGGAGATATAAGTACACATATTTTGATTGAAAACTGACATTTAAGTTTTCTGTATTAGGTCGTGTAGACCGTGTGTAACGTGTGTAATAGTATGTATTAGTTCTTTTATGTTCATATAATTCTAGACTTAGATTAATGGTTGAAATCTTAAACGTCAAAATAGAATATGGACAAGTAAAGTGGTGAAATAATGTTTAAAATATTAATTTTATAAATTGAAAATATATGTATGAAATTTATTTTGAATTTTGTTTGATATAATTGAATAAAAAATTGATTTATTATACAATTTTAATATGTAGTATAAAATATTATGAAACAAATTTTTGATATGAATTAATATATTCCAGAAAACAAGTAATATATTTTGAGATTTATTTAAATTTTTATAATAAAAATCATGATTGAGATAACAGCAAAACTAATTAGAGGACCTGTATATTTTTCTGGTGAAGTTATAGAATGTTTGGTCACATTTAGTAATCCACTAAATCCAATTCATCAAATCTCTCAAAGTCATAGGTAATGTATAATTTATTTTTATTTATATTAAAGAGCTAAATTTTTACACATAAATTATAATTAATTCTAGTGATATTTTTGAGAGTCTCGCATGGGCTAGTGCACAAGTTCATTGCCAATGTTCCACAAATAATAAAATTGTTTTCTCAGAGAAGCTGAACATGACAGCACAATTAGCAGCTATTAATGCAAGTAAGTCTATGGTATTTTAATTTATTTATTTTATTAGTTATAATTTCTAATTGTTGCATGAAGAAATAGAATTTGTTTCTTTGATTTTGATTATTTTGAATGTAACTTTCTAATTCATACAGTTTGTTTTTTATAATAAGTGTTTTGCAGATACAACCTTTGCACCATGGCAACAGGATAATGGTCATGTAGTTCTAAATACAAAGCCAAAAATTTTATTTTGTGATTTGAGATTATCTCCTGGTGAAAGTAAAACATGTGAGTATCTAATTGGAATTTGGACATATTATAGACCAAAAATATGATCAAAATTATATAAATAAATTTTTGTTTAATGTTTAAATTTTGTAGATATTTATCGGGAGACAATTCCAAGTGATGCACCTCCATCTTATAGAGGACATGCAGTAAAGTATTCATATAAAATCACAATTGGAACACAAAGAGTAAATACGGCTATAAAGCTACTTAGAGTTCCATTCAGAGTACTTTCTTTAAGTGGTAGTATATTATCTAATTTTATAATTTTAATAATTTAGCATTACTTCTACTAAACCACTGTAGAAAAATTGTGACTGAAGCTACTGTTTTTATTCATGAATTTGTAGAATTGCCTGAAGTAACTGCTTGTAATGATAGTGTTGACTTGAGTCCAAATAATCCATTCATGGAAACACAACACAGAGATACTCCATTAGATGTTGCGCTACAAACTCTTCAGGTTCATTAGTTTTTTTTTACATAAAAATTTATATTTGTTATATAAATGCAGTATTAATTAATATTTTATTTTTGCTTTTAGAATTTAACAGCTAGACGCAGTCCAAATTTTTATAATATTACAAACGGACGTGGGCGGGTTGTGAGATTTTGTCTTTTTAAAAATTCGTATAAACTTGGAGAAGACATAGTTGGAACATTTGATTTCTCGAATGCTACTGTTTCTTGTGCGCAAGTATCTGTTGCGTTGCAATCAGAGGAACATATTTCGGAGGATTATAGACGAGGAAAGGCCTCAACACCAACTTTAGTCAGTTACAACAAACACCATGAAATGTGTATGGGTTTAAAATATTCCCATTTGGTATTACCCATACCATTACACGTAACACCAGATTTTACTACTGATTTAATGACATTAAAATGGAGACTACACTTCGAATTTGTTACGACTTCCAAATTAGTAGAAGTGCCCAATAAAAGTACTGTTAACTGGCAAGGACCATTGATCTTAGATGTTGAAACGATGACATGGGATTTACCTGTTCATATTCATCCAACAACTACGCCGCCTAATACTGCTCAACAAACTAGATACAATATAGTGATATAACAAATTGTGAAATTTTATTATATTGGAAATTCACAGAGGTTTATTATTTTTCATTAATAGTTATTCAATCATGCATTTTCTTAATTATTGATATAACAATGTCTAAAAAATAATGTATATTAAAAAGTGTAAATAGATAAAGTACTTTATTTATGTAATATGAATTTATCAGAGCAAATCATTTTGATAACAAATAATTTATATATTTTAAATATTTTATTCGCGCAATAGTAAACAACCTTGTAAATGCATGTCTTTTTTATATATCTATAAATCATTTATTTAACATTCACAAAACGAAAATTTTATTAATTGTACTATTTTAATGTGTTTAATAAAAAGTATTAAACTTTTTTGTAAGCAATTAATAAATGTGATTATTGTCAATTAAAACTGACTTATTAATTTATTCTCATCAAATTAATAAAATGGGGAGGAAATAGATAATACCGTTTTATAAAAGTTAATGACGAATTTATATATTAAATAGATATTTATTTCTCTTTAGGAATTTTTTGGTATACATGTACAACTGTAAGTACTTATTCTAGCTTATTTCTGAAATATGACGCTTTGAGCGGACGATTATGTATAGGACTCCGAGGGTTGAAAATTAACCCTACACAACCTTTAATTCGTGAATACTTTCCTGGGACAGTGTTCTTAGCACAAATTTAGTTTAACGACTCACTTCTCTATACACATACAGTCGACCTTCTATTCTAACGTATTGCACTATTCAGTCTTTCTTATTACTCTTGTTCTGCAAGGCATCTTCTTCAGCTCATTGGCTGTTGAATTTTCGAGACGGTTGGCCAATCAGTTGCGAGCGTGCAGCTAGCTGAACCTTTGAATGCGAAGGTGCCTCGCATTAATATTGGTGAGAGAAGCGCTAAAATCCCCTCCCTTTGTCCAAAGAACTCAGATATTATTTGATTGAAATTTAAAGCACTCGACAACACGTGAAACGTACATAACCTCATTATTACTTGTGTACATGTGAAGAATAAGATGAGGAATCAACGAAAAACTTCAAAGAGGAAGCTAAATAACGTAAAAACTGCAAATAATGTTAGAGAAGGAGAAACGGATTCAACGAAACCCACATTTGAAGAAGATTCGGTAACATTTCTTCCATCGATATGTTTTAACCTATAAGAAAACATAACCAAATTGCTTAAATTATTATTAAATATATGTACTTCGAAAATATCATTTATTATTTATATTTCATGAAACGAAAAATATTATTTAGGATTCAGGTACTGAAGATTTATTGTCTGCTGAAGTAAATAACAATGATGAAAGTTCAGATGAAGAAATAAATGAAAGTGAAGATATTCCTGTATCAGACACTGAACAAGATCCGATTGTCTTTAAATCTGATGATGAAGAAGATGAATTAAGCTTTCAGACAGATTCAGATGATCTTGGTCTTGATGAAGATTATTCTGAAAGTGATGAAGAAGATATTTCTCTTGATGAAAGTAATAATGAAAGTGAAGATGAAAATTTGGAAAAGAAAAGTGAAAATTCTGAAACTCCTTCAACATCTAAAGATAATAAATTTGTAAAAATAAATAAAAGTGGATCTTCTATGTTTTATATTAATAAAAGAAATATATCTAATACATTAGAGACTAAGAAACAAAGCAAGACTCTTATAAATAAAATGAATAAATCAGACGAATCAAATATTGGTAAAGATATACAAAAAGGTAAGGTACAAAATAAAGAAAATTTAAAATTAGATTTAGAAAAATGTAAAGAAAGGAGTACTAAGAGAAATACAGAATCTAATATAAGTAATGAAAATGCAAATACTGATAAGTTAGTAACGGATCAACAAGTAGATGAATATGAATATGATAGTTCTGATGAAGAAGATATTCGTAACACAGTTGGAAACATACCAATGAAGTGGTATGATGAATATGATCATATTGGTTATAATTGGGATGGTAAAAAGATTATAAAACCTCAAAAAGGTGACCAGTTAGACAATTTTTTGAAAAGAATGGAAGATCCTGATTTTTGGAGAACAATTAAGGATCCTCAGACTGGGCAAGATGTTGTATTAAGTGAAGCAGATATAGATTTGATTACAAGAATACAAAAACAGAAAATTCCGGACATAACTTTCGATGAATATGCTGTAAGTATTTTTCTAATTTATTAATGATTTAGAAATTAAATTTTTATGTTATTATCTTACAGCCATGGGTAGAGTGGTTTACTTCAGAGGTGATGAAGACACCATTACGTAAATTTCCTGAACATAAACGTTCATTCCTACCATCTAAATCAGAAGCTAAAAAAATATCAAAATTAGTTCATGCACTTAAGATGGGTTGGATAAAATCAACAGCGGAATTAAAGAAAGAAAGGGATCAGAAGAGAAATGAACCACAATTTTACATGTTGTGGCAATCAGATGATCAAGCTGAAGAAATGCGTAGAATTCATAAACATATTCCACCACCAAAAAGGCATTTACCCGGACATGCAGAAAGCTATAATCCTCCCCCAGAATACCTATTCGATGAGAAGGAACTAAAAGAATGGAATAAATTACAGACAACACCATGGAAACGAAAATTACATTTCATTCCACAAAAATATAATGCTCTCCGCGAAGTACCTGCCTATCCTAAATATGTTAAAGAAAGATTTCAAAGATGCCTAGATTTGTACTTGTGCCCTAGAGCACTGAAAATGAGATTAACAATAGAACCAGAAGCCTTAGTGCCTCAATTGCCAAGTCCAAAGGATCTACAGCCTTTCCCTACGACAATGTCTATGGTATTTAAAGGTCACACAGATATGGTGAGAAGTATTACTACAGAGCCAATGGGACAATATATAGCTTCTGGTGGTGATGATATGAACTTAAAAAGTAAGTATATCTTCTATGAAATATTACGAAATATTATACGTTATATATAACAGTGTTCATTGTTTTACAGTATGGGAAATAGCAACAGGCAGGTGTGTAAAAACAGTACCATGTGGAGGGATAATTAGATCTGTGGCATGGTGTCCAAATCAATCTCTATCGCTTATAGCGGTAGCTGCAGATAGAAAGGTTCTATTAATAAATCCTGGTGTTGGAGATCATTTAATTACTAATAAAACAAATCAATTATTAGAAATAGTACCTCAAAGTGATGTTATAGGTATTGTAGAATATAGTTTCTCTATAATACTTCGTGAAAATACTTTATAGAAAAAGTATACTTGTATCTTTGTTACAGTAAGTGAAAGAGTGAAAACTGCTGTTCAGTGGGAACAAGCAGAAGGTGAATATTGGACTAATGGAATTAGGATAATTTTAAATCATTTCAAAACAGTAAAACAAGTAACTTGGCATGGTAAAGGTGATTATTTTGCCACTGTTATGCCAGATGGTCAAAACAGATCTGTCTTAATAAATCAGTTATCAAAAAGAAGATCTCAATTGCCTTTCACCAGGTCCAAAGGTTTAATACAGTGTGTCTTGTTTCATCCAATAAGGCCCTATTTATTTGTAGCGGTAAGTAGAAAATAATATAAATTGAACATAAAATTCTAAATGTATAATTGTAACAAAATAATTGTAGACTCAACGAAATGTTCGAATATATGATTTAATAAAACAAGAAATGATTAAAAAATTGTTATCAAACTCACAATGGATATCATCAATGACAATACATCCAGGTAAGACTGGACATTATATGAACAATGTAAAGTACTTAAATCATTATTATTTCGTTTAATAATTATACTTATATTTCCAGGAGGTGACAATATTTTAGTAGGCACATATGACCGCAAAATGCTTTGGTTTGATCTTGATTTAAGTACAAAACCTTATCAAACATTACGTTTACATGGTACAGGCGTTCGCAGTGTTGCATTTCATAAGCGATATCCACTTTTTGCATCTGGTGCTGATGACAGAGGTCTTATTGTATCCCATGGAATGGTGTACAAGTAAGATAACTTACATTTATAATTATTTGACCATTGTTCATTATGTACTATTTATTTCATAATGTATTTCAGTGATTTATTGCAAAATGCATTAATTGTACCACTTAAAAGATTATGCGATCATGAATCTTATAATGACTTTGGTATTTTGGATGTGATGTTTCATCCTATTCAACCATGGGTATTTTCTGCAGGTGCAGATTCAACAATACGAATGTATACTTAAGTTGTATATGTATTTATAATTTTAGTTAACAAATGATGCAATGAAACAAATATTATTACGTTACATAATGTAGAAATTTTTTTATAAACAATTATTTAGAATTATAAGAATTGGAATAAATTCTATTTCAAATATTTTATTTTGTGCGTGAATTTGAAACGAAACTTTCTAATCCTTTACAAAAAGTAAACATATAGGAACTTTTGTATCGTAACAGGATAAAATGCGATAATATAATTACGACGAAAAGTCATGAAAGATTATACAATAAATATTCTATAATCAAAATAATAAAAAGTTTATCTATTCTTATACATCAAAATTTACAAGATTTATAAAGACTTGATATCGAAATGCATCTTAAATTAAAAATCAGATAAATTTTTTAAATAGATATGACGCATTTGCGAAAGATCTAAGACTAGTTTCTACGTATGTAGAAAGAAGTTCAAAAATTTTAAAAGAAAAGATCATTTCCATTAGTAAAGTTATCAATAAATGAATTCGAAATGTACAAAAATTATAAAGATGTAAAAAAGTTATGTAATCGAATATTTTATCAAGTTCGACCTTCTTATGTAAAAAGTAATTTTTTGTTTAATAAACATCGAAATAGATCTCGAAAAGTATATTACTGAAGTCTTTAGTTTCTTGAAAGTAAACTTATTTAAAAATTATATTGCACATGACGATGATAATAATTTCGTTTGTAAATGAGTAAAAAATAATCTTTTTAACGTTTGATTTGCACAACATAGAATTTCGTATTAATTTTGTATTTATAATTTTTATATTTTTGATTGAATTACTAATGATTATTTAACATTCTAAATTTTGACTTATATAATCATAATTTATTAATAAATGTTAAGCTAGAACGAAATATTCGATGATTCACAAATAAAGTGAACATAACATACAAAATATCCTAAAGGTGTATAAATTAAGTTTCTCACTATCACCTTTTACAATATAATCAACAAATTTAAAAATAATATGTACGTATTCATATACGTACACACACACACACGCACGCATACGTTTAAGAAGAAGGTGGTGAATGACCCAAACATTGCCACTCAGGCTCCCCACATTCGCAAATACGACCAGCGTGTCTGACTTGAAAAACTGTTACTACACCCCTGTTGTCGTCGAATCTACAAGTGATGTGTAAATCATGAATTAAGAAAGTATAAAATTGGCTACCCCATCGTTGTCGCAGATATACCGATCTAGGATCCTCGCGAAGTACATTTTCAATGGCTATTTTTTGGTCATTAATTTTAGTTCCTAAAATCTCGTTTAATTGAATCAAAGCACGATCGTTAAATACTACACATAAAGGTGTTCGAGGTCTCGATATCCATTCTGGAATTCTTATTTCCGAAGAAATATTAGCTCCAGATTCTCTGTTCTCAACGTTTCTTGATTCAGAAGAAAATACTAAATGTGTATCTCCACTGTCTGATAAGCTATTGTTTGACATTGTTCTTATTACTTGACTCGGTAAATGTTGCGAAGGAGTAAGAATTTGTGGTTCTAATCCTTCTTCTCCATCAGGAGCTTCGCGTACCCCCATTCTTACAGGAGAATTATCAATTCTCGAATTTAACGATCGACGATGAATTAAATCTATATCTGTACCACAAATGGTATTTGGTCCATCAGCTCCATCTAAAAGTCTAGACCGAGAAGCATGTGTTTCTGTGTAATTGGATCCCGCGTTTCTTGATCCGTACGTTGGTTCGATATTAGCACGACCATTTACGTTAATATTTTGCAATCTATTATTTATATCTACTAAACTTTCTGGTTGTTCCACGTTAGACGAAAGTACGTTATGTCCTGTTATATTCAAACTTGTCCGTGGATCAGACAAAGTATCGGAAAATGTAAGAGCAGTTCTATGTATATCGGTTACATCTATGCCATGTTGTAGTGCGCCATTATTGTGCAAACTGATATCATTTAATTCAGAAAAATGTCTCATACTGGAATAACTTTCAAAGTTTGAATTTCTTTGAAACTCCTCAGCTTGTAACCTTAAAGCAATTTCTTCGTCTCTAGAAACATCTGTCTCTTGACTTGCTTTGTTAATAACTTTTCTATAATAAGATTCCGAAAGTAAACTTCTCGTTTCATCTCCAAGACTAACATTGGTACTGAATGTGTCACATGTTTGATTTCTGGCAGTTTCTTCTATGCACTCAAATGCATCATCTACATTGGATTCTTGTGATCTGTTACTTAATTTCTCAAAATATATAGGACTATCATACTGTGGTATATAAGGTTTTATATCTAGTACAGGTGATTGATCAACCATGTCTACACCTTCAAAATAAATTGTATGATTTTCTATTGTTGTAATTTTTACTAAACTCAAACCAATTGGACATGGACGATGTGGAGAACGTGTAGAAAATACACCTGTTTTTGTACCATTTAATCTTGGTGGTGCAACTTTGGCACGAACATGTGTTGAATCATTCCTATGAAAGTAGAATAGAACCCTATTGAGAGAAAAATGATTTTGTATTAATTATTTAGAGATAAATAAAATAAAAAAATTGTTTACTATAAACTATTTGCTTATTAAATAAATTATCTTACCACATATGTGAGAAATCTTGTAATCCTTCAAGTGCATGATCCGGATTAGTAAATATTGAATTATATAATAGCAATTTTCCTGGTACTTTACCACAGACTCCAGTTTGTCTAGGTGTACCACGTTTACTAGGAAACCAAGTAGATATTACTCCAATTGGTTTTAATTTTATGGTATCATCATCTGTACTAGTGCTAGGTTTCACATCATCTGGATCTATAACTTTTGCGTCAGACATAGATGGTCCATTTCTGAATGATTCCAAAAGATGCTTTATGCTGTCAACATCTTTTTCATGTATATATCGAAGACTCTTTATTTGTTGTCTGTGAAAATTACAATTAATACAATAAACTGTCATATATTAATAAAAGTGAAATTTTAATAAGGTATAAAGTATAATATGAATTTAATAAATTTTTAACTTTAATAAAAATTATAGTATTTTTAATTATATCGTTTATCTTACGTATGCGTAATAGTCATACACTCCATGTATACACGAATACATACATACACATAGTTATAAGTACATTACAAATATGTAAGTATGCAGAAAACAGCATGTTTGAGTAAAACTTGTTGATATCTCTTTGATTAATTCTTTGAACTTATATAGACAGGATGGGACAGAAGAATGCAAATAATACCTTAAATTATTAATTTCTTTTCTGGCTATATTTAACTGACCAAGCAAATATTTAGTACTAAAATCTGAATTTTGACAAGCAGAATCCATAACTGCTCCTTCGAGCGTAATCGCCGGTCGAATTAGGTAGAATGAAACGAGATACACATGAACCATGGATCAACTAAATACAATAGTGAGACTACTGGTTCTAAAGCTTGACGTAATTGATTAAGAAAAGAACGGATATAGAGGAGACACGCAGTGATGCATTTGGATTAAAAAATTGGACAATATTATTTTTATACGTAAATCACGTTTGGTTGATGCAGTTTATTATTTTGACACGAAATAGATAGAGGGCGCAACTTTGTTATATGAAAATGTAACTATACATGAGACAACTGATATATAAATATACAAAATATAGCTGCAGGTTATATAGACAGCCACGTTTACAGTAAATATTTTATACTTAAATGCCTGATGCCCTCATAAATATAATGAAAAAAATGAATATGACCAATCTGTTTGTAATAACTTTAAATCAATTAATATATTAAAGTTACTTTATTTACTAAACAAAATTATAAATATACAATATTTTGTTGATAAGGCTAAGAAAAATAATATTCAAATGGATATCATTAAATATAAAATTTTAAACGCTCTTATATTATTATATATACGATAGACAAATTTTTTAAATTTATATAATTATTTTTATCTGTATTTTATTATTAAATTTCTGTAAATTTTATAAAATATTTTTAACTAAAATATATAAAATGAATATTTTATTAATTGTCCTAAATTTAACGACCAACTTCTCCATTTGGTGGTTTAATTCTGCCAAATAAAGAACTATATAATTCATCCTTTGCATGATCTGTCCATGAATCATTTATTGTAATCGGAGCCATAAAGTTTACTAACTTATTATGTACATTATACCTTATTCTTCTACCTTTAGTAGCTCTTGTATCTATTTTTCTTTTCATTTTCCGCCTCATATTCTGTAACTTTATCCATTGTTTACTAAGTTGTATAGGATCAGTGATATCAGATGATTTATATTCAATTAAATCTCTTAAAAGTTGATGATAGAAGTCATCATCATCGTAAATTTCAGAATCATAGTCTTGAATTCTTCTACCATCACTATCTTCTGTTACTTGTTCCTTACCAACAATTTTATATTCTGAACGTTTCAATCGACTTTTTTTAAGCAACTTTTCCTTATCATTTAGAGTGAATTCAATTTGTTTCAGAGTTGTTTCACTCATACCTTTATTTAATTTACCATTAGTTATCCTTGTCTTTTCATTCCATTTTTGTACAACAGAATTTCTATATTCTATATATGATTTGTGATTATCATTTAGTATCTTTTCATAGTCTTTAAGTTTCAATTTCTTCCTAATTACATTCTTATTAAAGTTTTCTGTATCTTTGTCTGAAATTGTATCTTTATCTTCATTTTCATTTTCTGTATCCGAAGGAATTTCTTCATCCATCAGATCTTCTGTATTTGCTATTTCATCTATGCTTTCTTCAGCTTTCCTTTTTTTATTAGATATAGATAAATTTTTTGTTTCAGGGTATTGTTTTAAAAAGAAAGTTTGCAACTGTAACATATTATTCAATAATATTTTCAACTTATTTTTTATTTCATCAGCTGTTTTTGTGTATTCTGCATCCATTTTAAAGTTGTGATAAACATTATGCTGAGGCATTTGATTACTCGTAACTAAACATTTTTGTAATTTTATTCTTATTTCTAACAAATTTTCCCAAAGCTTTAATTGATTTCTAACACAACTACCTTTTTCTATATCTGCTCTCATATTTGTCTGTGATATTGTTTTGATATCTGTCTTCTGTTTTGTAAGAAGGATATCCTCACTATCTTCATCTTCAGAATCTTGTTCCAAATTCATTTTACTGTCATAACTCAGGTCCTCATTCGAATGATCATTTTCACTATCCCCCATGTTGCTATCATCATCTTCCATATCTTCTTCATTATTACTGTTGTTGATATCATCACTTTCTTGCTCCATACTATTCATTTCTTCATCTTCACTTTCTGATGTGCCTTGTACATCAGAATCTTCATCATCTTCATATATATCTTTTCTTGAAACCTTTTTACCTTTATACCTATGGTAGAGAAATAATGATCTCATTAAATAATTTTGTAATAAAATTGAAGTAAAATTTTGTACCTTTCGTCCACTTGATCCAAGAGATCCACATTTCGTCTACGTATCTCCGAAATTTGAAAATTACTATCTGAATTATCACTTTCATCATAACGATCAACTAGTTTTGCTTTCGTGTCTTCCGCTTCATCATCGGAATTAAAAGTTACTGGTGTTGTAGTAACTAATGAATTCACTTTGTCTGCTAAGGTTTTCTGCTTTGCTTTTAAAGCCATTGCTTCAGTCAAACAAATTTGAATTAATTTAACTATAAGTGATGAATTTTACCACGTGCACCTTTTTATACGGGTTGATAAACATAACCTATAATAACATAACCTATAATTGTTATATCGTCGATTATAAAATTTCATTGAAGTCTGTATACAATACATTTATATTTTATTTTTAGTAATTGTTAATTAATAGCAAACTGATAATATTATCCGGACTCATGTGCATACTACTATGTACTATACATATGTACTGTATACATATCAACGAACAACATTTCCATGACTGTACTACTACCCATATTGTACTCATAGAGATATAAGAATAGAGTGCGCGACGGAGTCATGTCAAATCATATGATATGTTACTGTGAAAGTAGATGCGATATACAAATAGAAAGAAAACATTGCATATAGACCCCTTCTGTCCTTGTTTGATCAGGCGTGCATACTGCATACTTACGCCACTTTTTTATCAGTGTTACGCTTCATATTTACTGTACGAATGTGCATGCTTATTAGACAAGGACACAAAAGACCTCTGTGCAGCGTTCCCTTTCTATTTAAATATCGCTTTTTCAGTTCGCTCACGTACTATGATCGCACTCAATCACACGATATATCTCTATGACTGTATTCAGTAGCAGACTGTATCACAGTCATATGGTAGTATACACGACTGTACTAAACGGTATTATATAGTATTCTAGTATTCGATACTGAGGAATGGATATATCATTCGTAACAGCGGCAAATATGAAGATGCTCAAGAATATAGAATAATTCGAAAGCTATATATTTTTGGAAATTTACAATAATACAAAGTAACTATTTTCATACATATTTATTATTTTACATAAATCATATGATAATGTATAGATTGCTTTAAAAATACAATACATTGAATAAAAAAGATTCATTGTATATTTACAAATTTTAGTGTTATACAATACGCAATTATATTTCAGTCAACACACTCTTTTGATTTAAAGAAATTAATAGTATATACAACATCTAAAAGTGTTTTTGTAGCTTAAAATAAGTACGAAGAATTTATTAAAATCAAATAATGACCAGCGCCGTATTTTTTAATATACTTTTGTTGATTTTACGAAATCCATTGTAACATCTGTTAATTCTGATTTTAAAATAGTTTTTAATGCAAAAATTTTACAAGTGCAACAACAACCAATAAAAAAATTATGTTATAGGAAATAACACGACAGTGGTCAGATACATATAATAATACTAATTCTAATACAGGCTGAAATATCTTTCTGAGAATGAGACAACTATGATAATACAATTTTTTAACAATATCACAGCGTTGGTTTTTCATCTGTTGGTTCTTCTTTTATAGGATGGTTACATTCCATTAATGCGGGATTTGCCACAGCAATTATATTGTCTCCCCGCGAAGCTATTACCTATATTTGGTCAAAGTGAAAGCCAAATTAGCGTTTACTAATTATTACTTATTTAACTTGATATCATTATATATATGTTTCTTCAGAAATTAGTAAATAATACATATATCAATTTAAATAAAATTTATTACCTTAAGATTGAAATCACTTTCCTTATCTGTATTATCTGCTTCAACTTCATTAGTGTCCTGTAAATAAGATCATTTGCCAACTTGGAATAATTAATACATATACATTCACAATTCTTTTGCTTACGTGTATCGATGAAGACTCTTCATTTGAAAATGAAAGTTGACTGTCAGAGTCGCTAATCTCCTCGATACTCGCACTGAACATACCATTGTTATTCTTCTTCCTCCAAACTGGACTAAAACAATGCAAATGTCTGAACATCAATATATACTTGCAAAATTAATTTCTTTGAAATTATAAGTCAATAAAATGTATGATACGTGATATTCAAGATTGCAATCTATATAAAGTATTTTACAGTACTGTATCTATTTAATAATCCATTTGAGCTCAAAGTAATCACCTTGAAGATCTATGTCTTCTAATTGTTGAGTTACCTACATCCATTTCAGGGCAACGTAGATCCAACTCCTCCTAGAACAGTGAACTGCTACAGACAATAGAAGTGACAAATATAGCATAGGAAATGAAAGCCAGAAAAAAGCTAATTATTATTATTACTATAGTTAATAACAATTACTGATCACTTATTTTAATCAATTACTGATTACTGATAGCTAATATAACAGGCAAACACAACTTGTAAGGACACCAGGAAACAAAGCATAGAGTCCTAACAAGTGTGGAAGAAAACATTGTATGAATTCATTGTGTTTTAGATAGTAATTTAATTTTTAATATGTTAATCCATAAATTAAAAAATTTTCTTATTAAAAAAAAAACACCTTGTACCTAAGGAAAAACAGTTTCTGAGAAGAATTTTTGTATATGTATGTACATTTATAAAACATTTAACGTTTTTTAAATACTTGTTAATTAACACACATAAGTATACAAACATTTAGTACAAAAGCCATGCATGTTATGCAAAAGCTATACTTGACCTTTTTTTGCTTGTGCTTCGCGCGTATATCAATGTAGTGGTAGTTTACGTGTTGCAATTGTTTACGTGCTGGGTGCATAGTTAGTTGTTAGCGCTCATGCGAGTGCAGCAGCTCGTTAATATGCCAACGATCCCAGATCAAATCATAACTATGGAATTCCATCAAGGATTTTGTAACGTTTTTTTTTTTAGACTATGTATACGATATTTTATAATATTTTTAAAAATCGTCGATTTTATTTTTGTATAATTATTACTTAGTAATTTCTTTAATTATTGATCATAAAAATTATAATTTGGTTCAACTTATCTAATAATTAATATTATGTACGTTACCAAAGAAATTTTTTCATAATTTTTTTATATTAATATTGATTTAATTATATATTGATTAAATTCTTTAATAAAACGTCTGTTTTAGTGTAATTTTAAATATAATGAAAATTTCTTGGTATCTAATTTTTATAACCATATACCATATAATTGATATATCACATAAGATATCTAGTATTGAATTTATATTAAAATCCGTGACTTTATCCCAAGTTTATAATGATTCTGAACTGGAATCTGTATGTACATGGCTTATTATTATGGTCGAGGTGAGCTAACCTGCGTCGCATCTTCATTCTCACCCTCAAGCTCGAGCTTTTGTCGTTTTGTACGATCAGGTTCGTTTTCTTCGCCATTTTCACGTGGCCTTGACACGGATAAGCTAAAGCATTTTAATTATGAATATCATACATTAATTGGTTTAAAAACTACATGTAGATTTGGCTAACCTTTTATAATACTGTCTAACTTAAAAGCCATCCTTATTTATATACAGGGTATTCGGCTACTGTTTCTACATAATTTAAGAGGTGATTCTTGATGCCGAAATAAGACGAAAATCAAGAATAAAAAGATTTTTTTTTTATACGTGGAGGAAATCCGCGCGGACGCCTCGCTACTTCTGGGGGAAAGCGGCGAGATAGTTTCGGACTTCCAACCGACCAAAACCTCCACGATGACCGTCCCTGAAGCGATCGAAAGGGGCCCGGGAACTGCCAGAGCAACACTCCGGGCCCCCATCGCGCCCACTGTCCATCCGTTAATGGCATGGTGTGCGGCCATATCACACCGCACCCCATCGCTGGAGCCGCCGTGCAAGGCCGTCCGGGAGGACAGAATATCCCTGAATACGAGCAAACCTCCTTACACGAACGAAAGGAGGTCAGCCTAAGCAGCGGGGCGCACCAGTGATCCTCAATTCGATCGATACATGAGTGGCAGCTTACCTCATATGAGTCGTAGAGAAGAAAACCATGTAGTCGGAGACGCAAACAACCTCGCACGACGTTTTGCAATAGGAATAGTAGATTGAACGTTCAACCTGCTTACTTGTGGAAATCTATAAGAACATATCGAAAACTGCCCTATGAAATTTCTGAATGGAGAGGATTAGTGTTTCCTCTAATCCTTTGCCTCCGTGAGTGTCCACAGTTAAATCACACACGCACAGCGATTGTCCCGGCCGCGAGTGTCCACAAAAAATACAACAAATTACAATAGATGTTCGATTCGTCCTTCGTTTTCTTGTAAACAGAGCCTAACTCTTCTCTTAAAATTTTGCCGTATTGTGTCTTCATGTACTCCAGTAGTAAAAGAGCAGGCCAAAACACAAGTTTTCTTCGACCGATCCATCATCCTGTTTCTAAAAGAACTGATCAAGTGCTCTTGCACTGGGTTGGTAGAATGTGGTCGTGCTTTGGATTTTCCGACTGATCCATTTGCAAAGATTTTTTCTTCTTGAATTTTCTTGAATACATTTCGTAGGTTTTAACGTATTGGTATCCCGCAATCGTTGGTCTATTTTCAACAGGACTATACCCAGCGTATAGACATTTTGCAATATAGCTCAACGATTGCGGGATACCGGCACATTAAGTCCTGTGAGATCTGGCGGACGAATTCAATACGACGATTCGGATCTGGGAGATAAAACGCTGCACCGTATTCAACAAAATCCCAGTTTGAGTACGAGGACTATTACTGCTGAAAAAGGTGCCAGCAGCAGCACCGTATGGTCGGTATCGAAGGCGGAAAATCTACACCCGTATAGCATCCAGAAAGTTCAACAGCTAAAAACAGAAGATTTTCTGAGAAGAAGAAATTTTTGCGAATGGATGAGTCGGAAAGACCAACGCGATTCCAATTTCCCCGTCAGAATATTATTTACTGACGAGACAACGTTTAACAAATATGCGTAACGAACATTTCTGGGTATGGGATAATTGCGGTGCGTATGTGATTTTGCTATGGACACTCGCGGAGGCAAAGGATTAGAGTAAACATTAATCCTCACTACTTGGAAATTTCATAGGGCGATTTTTGATATGCTTTTATGGATTTCCATAAGTAAGCAGGTTTAATGTTTAATCTACTATTTCTTTTGCGAAACGTCGCACGGGGTTGTCATTCGGATTGAGGATTCGAATATGTCATTCGGATTGAGGATTACTGTGTGCCCCACTGCTTAGGCTGACCTCCTTTCGTTCGTGTAACAAAGTTTGCTCGCGTGCAGGGATATTTTGGCCGATTTTTGATTGTTAATAATTAAAAAATAAAGCCGAAAACGCAATTTTATTCTTGATTTTCGTCTCATTTAGGCGTCAAGAATCACTGCTTAAATTATATAGGAACAGTAGCCGAACACCCTGTATATTTATACCTGTTAAATCAATATAGAAAGGATCTGTAACCAGAATTCTGATTTTAGGAAGATAAATCTTATACATATGTATATATTCGAAGAAATGAACAAAAAAAGGACAATTTTTTTTTAAGAAAATTCACGATACTTATAGTTCTATTACCTATTACCTCTTGTAATTCTATTACCTATATTAATCTTCAATATTTTCATTCTGAATACTTGTAATAGAGTTAATAATATTTTTATAGAAACTAAAGATACTTACTAATGATTTTTTGAATAATGATACCCAGAATCTCTCACAACGCGCCGGGCCAAAGGAAAAAGTTCATCTCTTCTAGTAAGAAGGGCAGGTACGAACCTGCAAATTTGTGCAGCAGCTTCATTTACTGACACTTCGTGCAATGTCAATGGTTTCTCCGGTTTCCTCTTACAGTCAAACCTTCCATAAATTGCTGCATATTTCCGAATTTCTTCCATTCTACGTGGATCACTATCAGGCATAGCCATTACCATCTACAAATAATATGATTACATAAAATTTATGGATCATTTTAAGCATATACAAAAAGTAATATTTACTTCTAAATTTTTGCAAATTTTTTTCTTAACATTATGAGGTTTTGGATCAACGGGTCGAATAGTAGCGGCAAGTCTTTCAGCTGCTTCTGCAAGTCTTTGTATTTGAGATTGCAAAAGAGTTGGAGTAGGTTGCGTTGGACTCGCAGGTGCACCACCACCGCCACTAGGACTTGGTGTTGTACCACTGCCACAGGATGACTCACATGTTCCTACCTGAAAGTAATAGTATTTCTCCAATAACTCATTTACACAGGATGTTTCAAAGTTATTAAAACTATTGAACAATCGAGTACGGAGAAATATGCATGTCTTTTGTCTGAAAAATGTACTATAATTGGTTTTGTTGTGTCTTATAATAATAAAGTTTTAAATATACAGATTTCAAATGCCCAAAGACTAAATCCAATTTAATCCACTATACAATGATAAAAATTTTTAGATTACAGTATTTTATGTATAAATTGAAGCAATAAAATATTTAAATAATTAAGTATTAAGGAAAAAATATATCTTTAATATATGCTGCATTTATTGCTCATAAAACTAGAATAAAAGTAGCAAAATTTTTTATTTGAAATATACCTGTAATATACCAGGACTGTGAGAAGTAGTATAAGGCAGAGGTGTATTGGGACTTGGACTTTGTCGAAATGTTGTTGAAGCCACTGGTGCTGTTACACTTGTAACGGATACAATAGGGCTAGTACTTCTACATGGTAATGGTGTTAGAGATACGTGCGACGAAACATATGGAGTAGGAGTTGCTGTTTGCGAAGTCGTTGTGAAACCTTGAAGATTTTGCACTTGCGGTCTAGGACTCACGCAGGGAAATCCTATGCCAGCAGGAGCTTTACACGTAGCTGTTGTCGGTACAACTGGTGTTTGGAAAAGTGCTATAACAAAATTTTGGTAATTCGATTAATCATTTAACTTTCCGATTTACCGTAACATTAATAATATCTATGTTTTGCAGAATGTAATATATTTTTATTTTTATGGCGTCTTTTTATACATATGTCCTTATTTTTGTAATTTTATCATTTTCAAATATTTTGTACAATTGTTTTAACAAAATGATTTAATAAAATTTACGAAGAAATGATTTGATATTAAGGTACTTTACAAGGATTTGTGAGCCATTCCTGAAGAGCTTTTTGAAGTCTTCTGACATGGAGAGGTTTGCTTGCCATACCAACGAGCGCCATAATTTCCAGAAATTCTTCTTCTCCAGCATCGCATAATTGTTGTACGTCGTCACCACCTAGAATAGTTTGTAAGAAATAGTACGATCTCTTTAGCACGAATTATTTTAACAGGTTTCCACTATTATATGGTATTTTTTAATTCTTTCTTCAAAACGTTAAAGTTATTAAAAAGAAACTAGATGTTTAAAAAAGAATTTCTTTACCCATTTCTAAAAGCGTGTCGTAGTAGCTCAACAGAGACGCACGTTGCATCACTCTGTACAATTGCAGTTCCGCTTCATTCTGAGGTACGGACGTTTGCACCACTAAATGATTCATGTAAAAATTCATTAAAAGGAAACGTTTGACTCGAGTAAAATTGAGACAATTCTGATTATTTATAACATAGAACAATAAAATTCTAAAAATAATCTAATAAATCATTAAAACATCTCATTTGTGATTCAAAGTATTTTTAGAATGGTTAAGATTATTAGAATTTATGAATAAGACAAGTTTTAAATTTGGTCATCCACAAGGACATAGTTTACACCTGAAATCTTCAATCTCGATAGTTCTATGCTATAGTTGAATCAATAATTTTTCATTCTTTCGTATTGTCCATACAAGCCTTTAATGTTATCATAAATAATAGAAGAAAAACAGTAATATACAACGGAAAGAATATTAAGTATATTCTCTGTATAGTCTGCAAAGAATATTCGGCATAATTCATATTCTTACAATTGGATGCCTAATGATTCGTCGAAAAATAATTTCCCTGTATCTGGATATATTAAAGGGGTGAATTGTTGGTTGACTGATCGATCATTTGGTTGGTGAGTCCGGTTCGGCGAGCTGAGCTCACCTTTGCGGAGGAGAGCTCGCCTCGGACAGTATGCGGCAGACGGTCGAGCCGCCAGGGTGTCCGACTAGTTTCTTGCAAATTTCGAGGAACTGCGAGAAAAAGCGGCGTGCACACACGTACAGCGTATAAATTAATACCGGTACCGCTGGCATGGATGGCATCGGACGCCGCTCTTGAAAGAGGGAAGAGAGGGGAACAGGAGAGAGAAAGAGTGGTGTGTCCCTCCAGAAAGAAAACCTGTGGTCTGGGTGCGACGAAGAGGAAAGGATAGAAATTAAAACAAAGGGAAGAAAGATGAAACGGAAGATGAACCGAGTACGAGAGGTAGAATGAGGAGGAGGAGGAGGAGAAGAAAGAGGAGGAGGAGGGGGAGAGAAAAAGGGAGATATTTAAGGGATGAGAAGAGAGAGGGCAATGGAGAGAGGGAGAGAAAAAAAAGAGAGCGACAGGAAGCTAGAAGAAGAGAAGAAATGCAGAAGGAGATACGGAGCAATACGGTAGAGCCGGGCCTTGAAAAACCTGGCCGTCAGGTCTTATTACGAACCTGAGGCCCGGTCTCACGCTTATATACACCGACCGAGATACGAGTAAGTCCCTGACAGCAGCAGGGTGACTCGTTCCGCGAGATTTTTCTGACGTTGGCCCCTGCAGCCACGGCTGAACCCACCAAAGGGATATGTGGATCTTTCTAATGAGGCGCCGATTTCTCACTCCCCCCGCGCGCCCTCTTACGTTCTTCGATGTGCTTACTTATAAAACGATCTGCGTAACGTGCACTGGTAGTAAATTACACGGTAAAAATTCATTTATTTCAATATCGGTATAGATAAATGCATATCAACAATTTAAAGCTACACTTAATTATCCAATTGTCATAGTTCCGATTATGATGCAATATGGGAAATTTTGTTAATTATTATTTCAATTGGTGCAAAAGAATATGTTTCAAGAGTTTACTTTGAACTAATATAAATTTTTTTTATTCTTTCTAAAATTCCGAATCTTTTCTACATATTATTATATTTTCATATGCAAGTCGAATTAAGGTTTCATATAAAATTTTCAACAGTTTGGTGTCTTTAACATATTTAATTCAGATCATTTACTTTCTTTGGAACCTTAAATTTATATAAGCAAAAGAAGTCAATTGTTATGGAAATTTGTTTGACTGAGAATCGAGAACGAAACTAAAAGTATAAGCAATATTTACATTAAAGTAGTATAAAACTAAAAATTTATCGTTAAAATCCAATTATAGAATTATAAAATATCTCAGGATATAAAACGTCATCGCACTGTCTGTTTATTATATTTTAATTCAGATTTCCTTTAAGTTTCCATTAACTTTTTCATCGTTCATGTAATTTTTACCACTGCTCGCCTTTGGTTTTTAGCATTCAAATGTTCTGCCTGAATCTATATTCTTAAACGTTCACTTACAATCTTCTTTGTAATTAACTTCTTCGACAAGTACAATTATAACAGATACCGATAACTTTCGCACGAAATAAATGGTCAGACGTGCTTTACAGTTTCGAGTGTTTTATGGTCATTCGTTAATTAAACATGAGCGATTTTTGCAGCTGGCTTCGTTCAAATATTCATGAGTCCCTTGATTACACAGAAATCAAACAATAATGCCCATCAATGAGGGTAATTCATATATGATTTACTGTCCATAAAGTATCGAGAGATATTCTTTAAAAAATCGAACAAATACAAAAAACCATAAAGCTTCTGATGGTAACTGCCGTTTCTCTTCGTTCCTTTTCAACTTCTCTTATTAAGAAGTACCCAGAAAATATACGTGTTTCATAACTTTAATTTATCGAGGCAAGTTGAATAAAAAAATCAATGATTTAAAAATAAATAATTGGATCGATATTAATTATCTAGCATTAATTCATGAATTGTTATGGCATTTTTTGGACAAATAGATAACATTACCTTGGAGGCACAAATACTGGTCACCCATCCCCAAATTTTAAAAACGTTTACTTGTCTATCATATTTCACTAGTCTTCTCCTATAATACACGAATCAAAAATAATCTTCTTTGACAGATTTTGATGTCCGTAACTACATCTATCAAAGAATATTTTTTCCACATTGTCATGACGTCTCACAAATCTTCCCATAGCATCGTAACGTAAATCAATATAAGACGAAATAGGTAAAAAATTCAATTTCCTTTGATTTTCGACCCGGGTCATTCTCATTGTAATCAGGCAATGGTATGGTTCCTTTATCTAGGATCCTCTCGCCTCGATCAAGTAGAGTAGCTATACCTCTGTCCGAGAGTCTAGGACAGGCAGTGCATTTACATAACAACTTTTTTGGCACAGGATAATCGTTTTTGTTGGTAGGAACACGTACGCGAGTCGGAGGCAGAGTCGTCACGGCATAGCATCCAATACTGCGCACCAGGGACGCGCTAAGAAAAACCTGATCCTACCGTGGCCTCCTCAGCCTCCCTGGGAACGATGCGTGCTTGTTGTCTCTTCGCCACCACCGCGACTTTTCTTCTTTATGCCCACTGTTCACCATCGTTTCGTTGCTTTTCAGCCAACAATTCGTGGATCACATTCGCTTCGTCATTTTTTCTTTTTCCGTTCCTTTGTTTCGCTTTTTAGTTTTCCTGCTAGTTTATCATTAGAATTCACCTAGGAATCGTAATTAAATTCGATTCACTATTGGAGTGCTTGGAAGTCGAAATATGATATTAAAGATATTAGGGATATTTAAGAAAAGATTATCAATAGACTGCGGATATTTATGCAGATTCAAATTTTTACGAACATAGCTAAAGATAGAGAAGTTAAACAAATATTTTTTTTACTTGCTATATAAGTATCATATTTTGGATATGTTATATTTGTTTTTGTGTTGCCAAATTTCCCATAAGTGCATGAAAAGTCGCAGGCTATTTATAAATACATGCGTACTGTCATTATGTCACTTGTTCTGAAGCTTCAAACTTTTAGCGAGTTCATATTAATTTGGAATTAAAGACTTTGTCACTCGTACCAATTTTTTAAAATTAGTTCTTACTTCAATAAATATATGAACAAATGAATAGATACATAAATTCAAATAGACCAATCTACGCCGCCTTAAAACAACTCTCGTTGATTTTCTATCTTTCTAATCCCTTTGCACAATATCAAATCAATAACAAAACCCGTTCCTGTATATTGTATATTCAAGAGAGACTAGAAGGCAATCTCGAAAGTCTTCATCGATCTGTGTGGCCATTGCAAAAGTGTGTGACGTGGAAAAGAGGAAGAAGCGACGAGATTTCCTCCGGGAGCACCATCAAACGCTTCAAGAAGAATCGATAAATTCTCTAACGTAATGGATAAGGATTCGCAGGAGACGAAGAAACATGATGATACCGAGGAATGGGGAGGGATTAAGAAAATAGCCCTTCGATGGAATATACAATTTGACTGAACAGAGGTAAGATTCTTAACGTGCATGCCCCATTACTCTATAACTATGCATAACTACATATATAACTATGTATGACTATCACTGATAAAAACTACCTGTGCATTTAATTACGGAGTTTGCAAATAAAAAGACTCATGATGATTTCGTCTCCTATTATATCGTAAAGCATTGTAACACAATAAAATTGATTTTTAAAAATTAACGTGAAATAACAAAATTGGGATCTGTAAGTTTCAAATGTTATGGAATAATTTTATTATTTACAAAGTTCTTTATTCTAGAATTCTACAATATCTAAACTAGGTTTTATCATTTGCGAAATTCATTATCCTAGCATTCTACCATTTCTACCGTCTCTAACTAGGTTAGATAAAATATTTGATTGTAATATAAATGTGATAAGTGCTTAAATAAATAATATAAATTTGCAAGCTCTATGCGTTGATAGGATAACATGTACTTTTTTTGGTTATTAATATGTCATTGATCTATATTCTTGTTACATGTTGTTCCTATAAATCGACTAAAATGTTTAAATGCTTTCCATTACTTGCCGTCATTGATTATTCCTTCTAATTGATTACGACTACAAATAATGCCAATGACCCCACATAACGATAAACCAATCGACAGTTGAAATCTTCCACTTTTTGATCCAAACGCCATCCCAAAAACTTCACTTTTGCTTGATCGAGCTCTACGCACAAAAGAAGAACGAGGAAGAGAAGCAACCGAAGAAAAAGAAAAAGAAGAAGAGAGAGAAGAAGAGAAACTAGGAGGAGCTAGGCAAAGAAAAAGGTAGAAGCGGGTTAGAAGCAGCCATCAGCAGATGAGGGGGGTGGTCCAGGGTAAAAGACGTTCGGTTGGACGTGGTAAAGAGAAGAGAGACGAGGGTGAGAGCGAACGAGTGCTGTAGCTTCTTTGTTCGATAGCTCACGGTGCGGACGCTCTTCCGATGCTACGCAAAAACGAGTCTAGTTTCTTAGAAGCGGCCGTTCTCGCGCGGCACCACACCAATGCCAGTGGAAGAAGCAGTGGCGGCGGCGGCAGCGCGGCGCGGCGGCAGCAGCAGCAGCAGTAGCAGCAGCGGTTAGTATTTCGCTTTTTACTGGCATTGTAATCAAGGAAGGGTTAGGTGGGTTTTTGTCTAGTGCCTCTGCCGCCGCTTGGACAAAACACCGGACAGATGGACTGAGTCGCCGTTTCGATCCCCCTACCTTACATTTCTGTCCCTTTCTCACTCTTCCTTTCTCACTTTATCTAGTTCGTGCTAAAGCTTTTCCTCCTGTCTCTGTTCTTCTTCTTCTTGTTCTTCTTCTCCATAGTCTCTCCCCTTGGTTTCTTGGTTATCCCTCTTGGCTATCTCTATCTCACCGAACAGCCCCTCTTTTTATCTTCCTAATCTGCTAGTCTTCGTGCACCACCCTTTCTTCATTCTTCCTTCTTCTTCATCTTCGTTGGGGCTATATCTGCCAGTTTTACCTTACCGTTTTCGTTCCCTACAGTTGCCCTTCTCAGCTCCTCCCCTCGATACATACGAGCACCAGGCATCGAGCTTCTCTTCTAGGATACTATTTTACTTATCCCCACTTTTTGCCTACCCTCTCCTACTGCCGACCAATGGTTAACTCCCCTTCGACGAGCAGGAAGGAAAAAACTAATTTGCTGGTCAACGATCAGGCAACTAGAGAGAGGAAGATGATGGACATATAGAATATATCATAGAGGATCTTTTAACGATGGAAACGAACGATTTCTTCGCTTTAAGTGTTGTGTTTGTTTGTTAAGTTACGTATGGATTTTTTATTTTTGACGTTGTCTTAGTTTTTAATTGGAAAAGTTCTTGTGACCGTTGATTGGGCTAATACATATATTAGTTATAAAAATATTCATCTCTTGTCTAATAATTTAGCGAAATTCTTATGATTATTGATTGCAGTAATAACTAACAATGAATTATCCACCAACTTGAACATATATAATCAGCACTCTATCCTATATAATTCGTTCAACCCATTCATTAGCAGAAGTTTCGGCCATTGGCGTTGAAAGGTCTCTGCGACATTTAAAAATGAGGGGTAGAGCACCGTGTGTCGATGGGGCCAGGATAAGAAAACATTGTAAATCGGTATTTTTGGGGGTAGCAATACCTCGGTCGAATTGAGTTGATTGGTTGAGTATCGTTTTTAAGCTCGTAGGGTGGGGACCGAATTCCATCCTTCTTGCAATGGCCAACCTCCGTCGCTTTTCCATCCCCTACTGTTTAAAGCTTCTCTCCCTCCCTTAGGTGCATTTTAAAGTATGGTCGACTGATTTTGTGCCCGCATGCCGCGCCATCGAGAAAAAACTGGCAGTCCGTTAAAATTGCAAAACATCACGACACGTAATCTTTATTTGGTGGCGGCACGAAGCGGGATGAAATCTCCTCGTCGTCGCTGGGAACGGTTAAGCTGTCGAGTACGATATGCTATTTAACGTGTTTCATTGTCATTATTAACCCTTCTATGGTGCGTTTAAAGTATTTAAATAATTTGTATACTTTTATACAATTATTATAAAAATATATTATATTAACGTAAATATACTCGATGTATTCAGTAATACTATAAAACTAGGTATATTTGATAATAAGGTTAACTGCTATGTGATTTTAACTATTAATTAACTAATATAACTTAATATAAATTTTTTGTACTATATTGCAGAATCATTTTCGGAATCACTTCATTACATGTTAGATAAAAAATTGTTAAAATTATTGTAATATCAATGCTTATTATTCATAATATAATAATATTAGTACACGGTAGAATTTGGAAGAAGCTAATATTTAAGAAAAAGTGTATCAAAACCAAAAATAAACATTCACCAAGGCAGTTTGAATAATGTAAAAAGGAATGAAAGGAAACATGAAAAAAGCGAATTATAAAAACAGCTGTGACGTATGCTCGCATCATATGTACTGAAAAAAGCAAAGAAACTCAAAATGAAATATGCAAAAAGTTAAATGATTAATGTAAATTAGTAGAATATGTTTTTAAAGGACTTTGTTTCAACATCATATATTGTTGGAAAGATTTTAGTATTAATAAAAGTAACTGCACTCAGCTATTAAAAACATATATATTGGCAGGTAATTATCACAAAAAAATTTATACGATAACCACGAAATTTATTTTCTTTTCTTGCAACATAGGTAATTAAAGATTCATCCAGTCGAATAACTTTATCGCTCGTAAATGTACCCGAAACTTAAAAGACCCTCAATATACTATGTAAATTAGCTAAATTCGATAAATATATTGATCTAATAAATACACGATTTATTTTTTAATCTATACATTTACATTCACAATATTCTTAATTTATTCTCGTAAGCATTATTGAATCTGTGATATATTTATGATTATTTGGATATGTTTAACGTGGTGGTCATGACTAAAAATTAAAAAGAATACTAAAAGTACATATGCGTACAAATAGTAACTGTTTTTTAACAGACGTTTGATAGTGAAATGAATAAAATAACAATTGTATCTGACGATTCGAAAAATTCTGGTTTGATGCATTTCTTTGACTTGGCAGAAAGTAACCGGAACGGAAAAGAAGATACTTAATCTAAGTTTCTGTTCGGAGAAACGATGACGCGGCCGCGTAGTATGGTGCAAAAATAGACAATCCCGACCAAGAAATAAAATGCAGAAACTCACGGTGAACAAAATGAAAGAGTTCGGAGGTCGACCAAAAAGATCGGCGTCCACGTAGCGAAAACAGATTGGATAAAAAGTCGCGCGACAGGCTTCCACCGAATAAACAGGATAAATCTGGATTCCTTCGCAAATAGCGATGAGTTTAGCGATATACTTGCATGATAATCGTTTTTGCGGCATATCCTTCTACCTGAATGCAACCCAACTAACTGAATCGACATTGTGAATGCAACTGACTGAACGTTTTAGTAATACATAATAAACAGCATTTATACCTCATTTGTTCTAATTATTGCACGTGGTTAGACAAAATATTCAGAATATTCAAAACAATTAATTTTAAAAAGATTGATAGGAATTTTTTCTAAATAAGTCGACAAACCTATCATATTATAATCGATAAAAGTATAATTATTCGTAACTATTTATTTAACTTAATAAATAAAGAAGTATGAATGTTTTTCTGTGAATAAAATAATAGGAAAGTAAGTGAGTTGTTTAGTAAGCGTTTTTAAAAAATGGGGAAGATATACTTAAAAGAATCAAACGGAAATCTTTTTAGAAATAGTTATAATTATGTAAATGCAATATTTGTAGAAACGGATAAAAAATAATTGGATTTGATAAATGATAATAGATTATCTGTTTCGTGCCTAATTATTACTTGTGATATTGTGTGTGAAAATTTGTATGAAAATAAGTAAAATATTTAATTTGCACTAAGCAAATTCAAATAGAACATTCGCGTTCTATGTATTCAAAGATAATATAAAAAATGTCTAAATCTTATAAACCTTGGAAGTAACGTTCCCACGGGCATCCTGTGAATATAGAATTTTTTTAGTAAGTTTTTTCTTAGGCCCAGTGAAGACGAAGCAAAGGGTTATAAGCAAAACATCAAGGGCTAATTTTTTTTAAATGAGAGCGTTCGCCACTTTCTGGTCACATCCATAAAACCTTCGCACGCAACATTTCAACTTCTGGTCTTTTTTTCCTCACACTTACATTACTTTGTCGCTAGACAATGTAATGTTATTAATAAAAAATTAGGATATCATAAAGATTGTATTGTAGTTGCGTTAGCTTTGAGTATGCTGAATTGAAATCATATCAAATGTTTGAATTAAAATTATGTTTATATTATCTCAGACTAGATCAAGTAAAAGAATTACTGCAAATGGCGAAACGACCGTCATAAACTTCCGACCTGTATTCTACTGTCGTGACTTTTCTAAAATAGGTGGTAAAACATATTATATCGTATTTCTATAAAGTAAATTAACTCAAGTAGTCAAATAATTTGCTCTAACAATCATAAAAAGTCGTACACGTACGAAAAGATGTAGTAATAATAACAACAATAACAATGTTACTTCTCTCGCTGAAAAAAACTCCAACTAAAAAAGTAAAAAAAAAGCAACTTTACGGTTTTCCCGTGTTCATCCAACTTCAACAACATTCCAGCCGCAACGTAACACGTCGTCCAACAAAAAGAAAGACGAGCAAACGAACCAAGTGTACGCGTTCGTATACATATATGTACGTTTCCCGCTACCCAGCCGCTCTTCTTCTCCCTTGGATCGCAAGGTTGAAGACTGATAAAAACCCGGCAGAAAAACTTCTCTATCATAAGGTTGGAGGGGATACCAACGGGGCTGAGGGTGGAGGGAAAAGTGGTGGAAGCAAAAACAGCCTGAGAAAAGAAGAGATCAGATAGAACGTCGAGGAACCCGCGGGAAAGAAAGAGGGAGCACATGGTTCCAATGGAAGAGAGGAGGAAAAGACAAAGAATTCTTTCCGAGCTATTTGTTTTTTTTTTCGTTCGGTTTCTGCCTCGTTCTTCTGGGTCAGGCTTCTTCCGAGTTTTTTTTTACGTCGTCGGACTGAGGGAAAGGGTGACGATATGCATATGCTTGAGGCGGAGGGCTGGACCAGTGAGTCCGGTTGTATCACTCGGGAGGATGAACGTATATTTGTATATATTTTATTCTAGTTAGGTTCTTTATGGGAGTGTTATATTGACAGGTAGAGTGGCAAGGGCGCGACCGCGCATCGCTTTTCGGGATTAAATCTTTTAGAACAAGAAGGGAGAAAAAAACGAAAGAGTATGAGAATAGGCGTACGAGAGAAAATAAGAGGGATTTAAGCGTACCCCTCACGGTGGTAGACTGAAGAATTTCTTGCCTGTTAATTTATTCGCGAACGAAATAAAGGTCGGATGGATTCCTTCCTTGTGGGAATATTCTGGATATGTACTTCATTCTTATGAAGGACCGAATGGCTTATGAGTTTCGATAGACAAACCATTTTGTAAGCGATTGATTGTCTTTGGATAGAAAGGAATATTTCTTAATCCTTGACTGCTATGGTGAAATAAAAATAACTTTCTAGCGAGGCTTTGAAGTATAATCGAATGTAAAATGTAAATTTAAATCTTTCTAGGTAAAAATTGAGACTCCATCTAATTAGAAACTACTGAGCGTGTCTTACTTGAATACCATCTGTAAAATATCTTAAGTATTTAAAAATTATTAACATTTAAGAATTAAGTTCGACTTGAGAAAGAGAATTTTTGTACGCTATATAACTAGATATGATATTAATTTCATCAAGTGTTCAACTAAATATTGCAATGACTGTATTATAGAAATAGTGAATTACAATATGAAAACTGATTAATGTATCGTTAAAGAAAAAAGGGTTTCATGTATTTTATATTATATTCGGTATAATAGGAATTCGTTTCTAGCATTTTAAATGTTCGATCAGTATAAATATTAGCAACGTATACGCAGCTGCTTATTCTAGCGAGCTCTTTGATTCCGTTTGTGTACTCTGCACGCCTTCTGAACGAGTTTTCTGTGCATACCTCTGTTCCCGACGTTAAAGAGATGCCTGAATGTAATCTGAATACGATCAAGAAATTGTGCGATCTGTAGGTGGATGCACTCGAATGCGGGTTAATTCGACAAACCAGAACGAGAACTAGAGCGATTTGTGAAGATACGATGATATAAAAGAACTAACCCTTTTTTTGTGCGATCCTTTGGAAATGAAGTGTTGGTGAAAATTTAAACAAGAAAGGTAATAAAAAATTGGAAGATAGAATTGAAAGTGTCATTTTAATTATTCTTATTTATGAAAAATATTAATCTTTCAATTTTTTAACACAAATTTTTAATTTAATATCTTAATACGAAATGAAAGTAATAAATGCAAATATGTATATTTTTTCATCTTCGATTATGAATATTAATTAAAAATTATAATCATCTTTTACAACACTGGAAATTATACAAAAATAATATTATTACTCCAAAAATAAAATTACTTAATTGATCTTAATTTTCCAATCATAGATTAATATTCATATTTGCTTGCTTGAGTAAGGAATAATTAGGTGCAATTAGAACATCGAAGTTTTCTTTTACGACTGATATCAGAAATTATTAAATTTTATTTTCGCAATTTTTAATTAAAGGACACCATACATGCACGATATGGTATCAAAAGGATAAAATTAAATATCTTTTGTTTATGGTACAAAGAAAGGAGATAATCGTAAAATAAGAAAACTGGCAGGTTTGTGAATGCGAGCCATGGCTGCCATCGTGTAGACGTTTAATTTGAAAAAAAATTCTTGGCTCGATAAGTTCTAAGTAAGCGCGGGAATCCGGCAAACTTGCCGCAAAAAATTGAAGATTTTTTTGTTAAGTTGCATAGCGGCAGAGCAGTAAGCAAGTGGCCGTTTTTACACGCGTTTCGGCCTTAAATTTATAGCGCGCCAAATTATCCCGGTGTTTCGAATAGGCCGCGACAGGCATATTAATTCTAAACAAACGGTCATTCAGTTCGTTTGAAATTAAAACACGAAAATGTAGCGTCCCGTTCCTCCCATTACTTCGACAGGACAGAAAACTAAATAACAAAAAATCTAGAAATAAAAAGCAACTTAGGTTAAATCTAGAAACAAAAGACAACTTCGCCTTTCTATTCCTCGAAAATTACAAATTATAAATCGCTGGTTCTACGAAAAAAGGTAAGTATGTATGTACGGTGGGACCTCCAGCATGAGAAGATTTACTATTCAAACGTTCTATTACTATTATGCGGACAATGCGTATTTCTCTCCTCCAACAGTGCTTTATTATCAAAATAAATAAGGACATGTTGTACATCAATAGCAAAGATTAATAAAATTAATTAATAAGATAGTTAAAATTTATAAAAATTCTTATCTCATTTAAACAATAAACTATTTATATTACTATTACTATTACATTTATTATTGCAAAAAAAACCTTATCAATTACATATTACAGTATAGTATAGTAAAAATATTAAAAGTTCTTTTCTTGTCCAAAAATCTTTATGCCTTTCGACCACTGCTTTATCTAATTTTGATTTTTTACTCTTTATAAGAATAACAAGTGTTCTAGAATTCAAGACACATAAATAATTACAAAATATTACATTTATATTATACCTTACTTTTTACAATTGTTCTTGAATTATTCTTTTTGAAATATCAGATAGTAATTACGAGGGAATACAAATGTCTAGTAGACTATTACACACATTATTCTATATATCGAATAATAATCCGAAGAGTCCGAAGATTCCTCAAAGATTAACTCAAGATTAACTCAAATACTAGAAGTTCTTTAAAATACAAGCACCGGAGAAGCAAATAGAGACATCATATTTAGGAATTACAAAGCAATTTCTAATGCGTAAGACTGATTCGAATCGTATAATAATTTTATTCGATGTTTCGACATGAGACAAGATAAGGAAGAGAAAAAAATGGAACAAAAGAAACAGAAATTGAGAAAAAGGCAGAGGAAGGTAAGAAAAAGAGGAAGAGAAAGGGAGTGGAAAAAGAAGGAGCAGCCATTTGCAGCCAGTGGACCAACTACCGTCTTCGAGAGATATCCTCTCTCGCAATTTCAACTTTCGGAGAAACGTCGGGCAAAACCGCGAAACCAGCGCTTTTTTACCATTTAGTCTGCAATGGTCAACTCAGCGCTCGCGATCGCCTTCTATACTGTTATATCCTCCTCCGTTGGCTGTTTCGTCTTGTAAGAAACTTACAAAAACCGTTCTCGCAATAGTTGCTCACCGATGGCGGAAGAAAAAGCGTCTTTTTGCACGGCGCGACGCTTTTTGTCCGCTTCCTGAGTCATGCCTCTTCCTACCCAGAGTAGACAAAGCACATATACTATGCGCGTAACTGTGTATCTTTGCGCTCTGTATACGTGTATCTCACAGATCGTAAAATGGAACTTTTTCAGCAAGAAAATTGAGATATATAATATCAGGTTAGGCAAGGTATAAATAATTGTAACGATCGAGATACAGTTGGTTTATTACAGCGATAGATGTTCGTTTTTGTAATATCCGTAATTATAATTAATAATAATCGTATTTTGTGGTGAGTTGGAGTAGATTGTGTAAAATTAATTTCTGAGATAATTTAGAGATTTTGCAATATGAATGATGAGATTTGCTCTTGGTATGTATTAGAGAAATTAATTATAATGACTTGAAGGATAGTAATATAGGAACTTACATGTGTAATATTTTTATCAGAGAAATAGGAAATAATTATCCCTTTTTATCAATAATTATCTTCTTAATAATTTCGCGAAGAGGTTAGTTTAAACTATGAATTTCTAAGATATTTGTATATATTCTTTATTTGTTCTTCGGAGTTTTCTTTGTAATTAGTGCCTTTGAAAAATTTATTTCTTCAAGAATAACAAGTTTTTTTAAGAAAGAAATAAGTAAACGACGAAAAGAAATAAAAACTGAAATAGATAAAAATGCATGAATTCTAATGAATACCTTTTTTATTAAACGATGACGAAAAATTCAAATATACATGAATTATAAAAATTCAAAGATGCAATGATTTATCGGTCATTTATTTAGCAATAACCTATTAACGTGTTATGTTTGAATAAATTAATGCAATTTGACATGATAAATCAGTAAGAGCTGATTTTTTAAAAATCTTTGTTTTGGTATTTAAAGAAACATTAAGATTATGTTTAAAAATTTGCTACTTATAATTAATATTTACGAAACAATCATTCAGGCATATCAAGCTATTGATACCAAACAGTATAATACTGTAAGAATACTATTTACGACAGTGATTAAACTGATTATGTATTGATATAAATAAAATAATATTTGTGAAATATCTCGGTACTCGAATTTAAAAAATGGCTAATTATGATATAAATTAGAGAGAAAGTACGGCATCAGAAGTTAACTGAAACCGATGCGATCATTATTTTAATCATCAATTTTGTCCAAACATGTTACCAAACAAGAATCTAAATTTACTTTCATTTTTCTACTTCAGAAGGAAAACAAGATAACCTTACAGAAAAACAATTAAGAATGAACATTAACCTCTGTCAATATTTTCATAAAAACTTAAGTACATATCAACAGATCTATTTAAGTAAATAAGCATGTAATATCATAATCTCTAAAAAACTACGTAACATTTAACATTTAACACATAAAGATCATAAATTTAATATAGCTAGAAACTTACGCGTGCCGTTGATGTTTCTGCTGAGTATCTTGGGCACAGCAGCGGTGACACCGGAAACGGATGGAACAGTAGGGACAGTAGGAATAGTGGACAGCACGGTAGCAGGCTGCTGATGCTTAGTTGGCGGGCTCGCCACCACGACCACGGGATTCTGTATGGTGCAAGTGGCCGAAGTCAAAGCACCAGAACCACCGACACCAGGAACCGTGTTGGTCGGCGCCGATGCCACTGGAGAAGATGTACCAATACCGCAGCTTGTTGTTACAGCCGCTGTCGTCTCCTCCGGCGTAGGTCCAAGAACACGATTCTCCATTTTCAACTGTTAACTCCACTTTCCGTACTTTCCTCCCCAAGAGGATCGCACCGAGGCGTTACCTCCCACGATACTCACTCACTGCACTCGAGCAACAATGTTTGACGCATTCGAAAGCATCAAAAGATTTATACATTTATGTTATCATTACATCTCCAGCACGAGGGACACGTTATAAGAGAATGTTAGTGAGAATTGTTCGAACAAGTTGAATGATTATATTTTAACATTATCGACTGATAGGCCGGTGAAAGTGAAATACAAATGATTAAATAAAATAGCGAGGATACCGAATGATTAAGGTAACGAAGATACCGGTAAAAGTGTAAAGAAAGATTAACAACTAAATATGAAAAACATTTCTAATATCTAAAAAGTAAAGAAAAAGGAAAAAGGAATGTTGTATTCTTATGAGCATCGAACGCGGTTATGAGCACTTGGAACGCGTGTGAGTGTAATCGTGCAAATCAGTCTAATACAGTAACTTTCTACGAAACAGTTATTTATTAGATATTCATCTCCTTCAGAAGCACCGATAGTCTTTTTTTAATGCAATTGTGTAAACTTATCGAATACGTGTGTGTATGTGTTCTGGAATTAGTATTATTGTTAACCGAAAGAAACAAATAAAATAAAAGAGATCGTGCTAACACTTCGAAAAGCAGCAGCGAGACACTTAGAACGATGACGCAGTGCACATTGCCGGCCATCGAGTGATTCCACTACGTGTCTGTGCCATACCCCCTCTACTCAACTACACAACGTGCAATATTACCCCCACCACAGCCATATTCACGTGCGGTTATCCCTTCCTTCAAAGATTCCCCCACCATCTTGAGACAATGAGAAACGATGGACATTACCGCGTTAACCAGAGTACGTAAATCTTGAATTCTTCCGCTTCCCAATTCCCACATTAAAGTAAATAATAAATATACTTGTCTTTTTGAGCGTCCGACTTATATTTCATTTAAATGTAATGTTCTGTTTCGTTCAATGAATTGCAGACTATCGAATGTGACAGGTAGGTTAAGAGTTCATAAAAGTATTAAAGTTGCGATTATAAGTAGGAATAACGCGAGAAATATTGGTTCTCGCGCGTTTGAAAGGTATATTATTTCTTTTATTTGAGGTTAAAGTATTATATTAACTTGTTCAAGTAACTAATGCCATTGCTGAGAGTAATTATAAAAAAAGTTGTCAGATAACAATTTAATAAGATATATCACCAGGTAAAGTGTTGAAAATTTGACATTTCATAATATTTTAAAATAATGAATTACTTCTTCTTTTTTATAACAATCAGCATTAGAACTTAGAAACAACAAATACTCTCAACTTCCTTTTAATAAATCCATACCTACGGCGTACTGTATTGTATTTTTAAAATAAATACGCAGTATTATTCTGAATTAAAATTTGTTTAAAGAACTCATTTTATTCAACAAAAGCTTAATGCTAATAAAACATGGAATTATTGTCTATTAACTCAGTTTTTATTTCAGTATTTACTATTATAGTCTAATTAACCTGCTATTTACGCGAATTTTCATAAATTTTTCTTAAATCCCCAGAACGTTGAATGAATAATATTCGCGATAGTTTAAAAAATCATCCGACGATGGAATATTGTAACATCCTTCACTCACACCACCGGCTAGTTTTATCATTTTCTCTACACAGGTAACTACATGCTATCTGTATATGTAGAACATATATGCCCCTCCTTAGACTATGATGCTGATGCAAAAAGTGTCGCCCTACCATCCCTACTATCTTCACTGTCCTGGTAAACGAGTGGTGGTAAAAGAGACAGAAAGAAGATGCGTTGTAAAAAGCTATCTTACCGCCCCTCGACCTATGCAGCCCCTAGAAGGAACGTACGACCTCTTTACTTTACCATTGGTCCGCACACAGTCAACATTTTTGCAAGTTATCTCTTACAATCCCTCGAATTATCCATAAAATTCGACTAAATTTTTGCTAATTTATTTGACGAGGAAAATTCTGAAGAAATAGTGATTCCGCGTAGTGATAAAAATTAATGGATTCATACTTTTTATTACTTTTTCGTTTTGCTTAATTAGTTGATGCGAATTAAGAATATAATAGAATAAAGTTAACATTTTGTAATTAGTTAAGTAATATAATAACAATATACACAAGAAATGATATTAATAAATAAAAATAAGCAATAAAGGATAAAATTAAAGATTGAGAAAATGAATTATATTTACAATTAATTTTCTTATTAATATCAGATCTCGATATCATCTTCCTGGATAACTAAAAGTGCTCTACTTTATTACTATTAAAAATAGTACAAAAAATGAAGAAGTAGAAAAAGCATCAAAATATATCAATTAAGTGTACAATTTATTTTCTTACCATTACCATTTCTCACGATGGCGGTGGATGATTCTTCATTTTTTGTTCAACATCATAGTTCTTTTGCTAGTCTAGTCTGCTACTCTTGCTTCTACCAGCCTTATTTTTACACCCGTCCACCCACTACTATTATCACCACCCTCCCTGTTCCTCCTGCCATACTATTCCCACTCCATTGGCCTACCTTTACCGCACCAGTGGAAATAGAGGGAAAGATTTTTATTCTCGTAAATGGAAAAACCAGGCTGGAGAGGGAGGTTTTGCCAGTCAACCGCTGCTGCGAGCGAAATTTTTTGCTTCACCCCTCGTCGTCGACAAGCTCGTCGAAGGGTACGTTAGAAAAGACGGGGTTGAGGGGTCTGTTGAAGTTTATCTTGCAGATGAATTATATTGTTCGTCTGGATTCTTATCTAATAAAAATTTGTTTATTAAATTATGAGGCAATTACACATTAAATGATCACATTAGTAATATAGAAACTTGAATATTTTTAACAATGCAATAGGAAAATTTTTGTTAAATAGTGGTTAAAGTAATTAGTTATAATTAATAGTAGTTAAATAGTTATATAAAATGAAGAAATATCTAGCAAATATATTATCCTTTTAAATTCAATTTATAAATTCTACTATGCAGTATATATATGCTTCTCTATGTTTAATGCTATATTTTTCCTAACAATAAGTTGAAGAAAAAAATATTAACATCTGATGTATCGATCACCGACATAGTTCCTTGGATACGCGTCGTATGCAAATTTCTGAAGCCTGAGAAATAATTCAGGAAGGGTTTGAACAGACGGTGGTCAGCTTTTTTTCGTTGGAACCTCTTGTTCCCAACTCGGAAGAAAATAACAAAAAATATTGAGCTACGCGTTCCCTCGACGATGAAACTCGTGAGACTTTCAACCGTGAGACTCTATCAAGGTGCATCATTCACTTAATCCATTAATTTTTTCAATATTAAAAATCTCTTAATAAAAAACATAAAAAGTTATATTTCTTCGTTGTTATAAAATATATTGATTAAATACATATTCTACAACAATGAGAAATTTTTAGTTTCTTTACTGGTTTTGTAAAGTTTTATATAGATTATAATATTCAATAACGTTTGCAATATAAAATTGTATCCAATCCAAAAAATACTTCTGAAGATGAAAGTTCTTTTACTTATTAAAAGAAATATATAGAGTGTACAGTATCGTGGAGAAAGAAATAATTAAGTATGGTTTAAAAAATGCAATCTTTTTTTAACATTTATAATTCTGCTATTTTACGTATTTTATAAATGCAGTAAAATTTTTATAAGGACAGTAAAATTAATACAATTAGTTAATGACTGATGGTTAAAAACTGATTAAACATTGACAATATTTATCGAATATTTAGATCACCTTCTTTGTTACATTGTTTTCAAAGAAGGATGCTCTTGCGTTGTTACTTACAGATTGATATACACATACATAGCACTTTATTGGTTATTCATCAACCTTTTAGAAACGCGCGTCAATATAAATGCATAAGATTATGCTAATAAAAATGACGTATTAAAAGTACCAAATATTTAAAATAAATATCGAATTTCGAAATAAATTGATAATTTATATTATCCTCATACAAAACTTTCTAGGAACTGGCGAATACTTAATTAAAATTAGTACTATATGGAAGTCTTTTAAAACATTCAATCGTTTATACGGATTTATGCAAAACATCCATTGAATTAAAAAGTAGAAAAATCGATACAGTACAAAATACGATTTTTTTTCGTGGCAAGTACACAAATAGATGCAAGCAACGTAAGATCATACACAACCATATTCGTACCACACTTGATTACCCACTTTTGAATCTTTATCTACAGGAGTTTCTATAATTGTTTCTTCTTGCCCTACATCCTTCATTCCACTATTGTTAAGATTGTTTGATTCGTTTATAACTGCTGATACTTTATTGTATATCAGAACTGGTCGTGGTTCTACTTGTACATCCGATCGCGAAGTTTGTTCCAATAATATAGACCGTCTATCATCTCCCTGTTCCTGTAATATTTATTTCAGATATCCAAAAACTATTTCACTAGAATTAAAAGGTAAAAAGACATAGAACCGTAAATTAATAAATTCATACTGGCACAGTAGTTGATGGTGGTGGAGAATCATCATTGTAATACACTGTTCTTCTAGTCCCTGGATGACCAAGAGACAATGTATCTGATCCAAGACCTCTAGTTGATCCTTTAATTGATTTCATAGAATTATTTTACTAATATTCTTTTGTTTTTAACTTATACGCTTCCAATAAGATCATATTTACCTGCTAAGCGATGATCTTCTGTACTAGCGTCAGAGTCATTTCCACCAGATTCTGATTCATAAGGTTTTCCTTCCGAGTGTTTGAAATCTTCCGCCCAAGATCGTCGATTCTAATTTATGCAGAATTTAAATATAAAATTTATAACATTCATTTGCTTTTGTATTAGATGCTTTTGTATCAATTTGCTTACCTTATTGAGAAACTCAGATCCAACTTTTCGAACTCTTCGAACGAAATTAGCTCCAAATCCTTTTCTTCAAGTACATATGTAAAGAAGATATATTACAAATTAAGAAAGTGTACAATTAGAAATCTATATTTAAAATATCTATATTTTAAAATTTTCATAATAAATAAAATTGTATACAAAAGTAAATGTACTTACTTTTTTGGAGTACAACTTTCTAATTTTCTATAATGTTCCATTATTTTGTCTTCCAATTTTTCTTTTTGTCTATATAAATGATTCACTTTGTCTCTATAATAAAAATTATCACATTAACATATTAGCTAACATAGCAATATTATTTAAATATTGTAATTTTCAAGTACTAACGTATACATTTTTTCTTCCATGTGATAATGTTCTTTATCTTCAAGAGAATGAGTCAAAAGTTCATGATATTGGCTAAACAACAAAGTAATATGATCCATTAATGATCGTCTATCATTATCTAAGCCAGAATTCATATGTAGTAATACCTAAAAGGAAATGTGTAATATAATAGTAAATATATATTAAATACATTATTAAATAACCCAACACAAACATTTGTTAGTACCTCACATCGTTGATTTAATTTATTAATTTGAAGTTCTAAATTAGAACATCTTTCATCTCTACTGCTAAGCTCGCCTTGCATTTCTGTTAACTTAAGGCTTAGTCGGTTTGTTTCAATTTTGTTTTTCCTATAATCCTCTTGTAAATTTCTATACTCCATTTTCAATTTTTCTGTAGCAGTGTACAGATTTCTAAAATCATCCTAAAATAATTAAAAAAAAGTAAATTCGTAATTCAATACAATGATAGTACCTACCTTTAACATTTGTTTACTACCTTCAGCTTTGAATGTTCTCCTCTCAAGTTATTCAAACTCTTTGCATCATGCACTAATGATTCCTTTTCAGTTTGTAATGTCTTATTTTTTCCTTTCAATCCTTCATAAGATTCACGTAATATTCTAATTTCATTTTTTACGTCTCGTAAATTTGACTTGAGAGCATCGTGTTCGTGGAAAAGATTTTCATATTCGTTATTTAATTGTTCGTGCAAAGATTGTAAAGTGACTTGATCATGAACCAGTTGGGTGTGTATTTGTTGATGAGCACTGCGTTCTTTCAACAACTAAAATAAAAGACGTAATACTCAATATTTAAAAATATATTTAGAAAAAAATAACTTCAAATACTTACTTCTTCTTTGTCAGCAACAAGTTGTGAATTTGCAAGTTGCAAGGCTGTATGTTGTGCTGCTAAAGAATTATTTTGAGACTGTAATGTTGTTATCTGCACTTGAAGTTTTGCATTTTCAGATAGGAGATTTTCCGATGCTACTTGTGCAGTAGACAATTTCATATTTAAATGTTCCTGTTCTTTCTAAAGGTAAAACGTTTTATTATAAACGTTATATCATTATGTTCCGTAAAATTACGAAAAATATCTTTTTACTTTAATTACCTACACTTTATCTGTATGGCTTCAACATACCTTGAGTGCTTCTACTGTTGCTTCCAGTGTATTATGAATATTATTAGTTGCATTATTCTCGGAATTTGTAGATTCAGGTACTGACTTTTCACAACAGCAGGAATTATTTGGTTTTCTTATATAATCGACGACTTCCGGAATTTGCGCGATTCTGTAATTATTAATTAATAATTAACATTTAGAAGCTTCTTTCTTATTAATCTTTGTTCCAGAATTTGAAATTTCATTACTTTTTAACAATATTATCCAATGGCAGCGATAACAACATGTTATCACTGAGTCCAAGTTTTTCTAAAACTGTATATAATTGTTGAGTATTCAATTTTTCAGCTACTAAATTCGATTGCAGAATTTCTAACGTTTCCCTATCAATAGCTGCTCGTGAATCAAGTTCCTTACTAGATCTTTCAATTTCTTGTAATCTAAAAATAAATAATTTTATGAAAAACATTTCTATATTAAATAAACATATATATTTCATGTGAAATACTTTATACCTTGAAATTTGTGTAACAGAATCATGAAGTTCCTGTTCAAGTTGCATTACTTTCCTTTCTAGAACTTCAATACTATTTGTTGCTTTATCTAATGCAACATCTTTTTCCTGAAATTTATTTTGTTAGGTAAAATTTAATTCTATACTTAAAAAAATTAAAATTATAGAATAATATAATCGAAGCTAGAACCGCTCAAATTAACAATTTTTAAAACAAAACGGTGAACAACAGTGATAAGGGTATTAGCTAATACGTTTAAGTTTTGAAGATATCTTTAATTTTTATATTCATAGAATACTCTATCATAGGCCCCTTATCCGCGAAAGCATGGCTAATATGCTCACTGATCTCTAACACGCTGAGAGATGCTTACAGCAATAAACTGAGCTTACACATGCACAACTTTATTTTAAAATAGTGGTTTTAAAAAACTATAGATTAAGAATAGAGAATCACAGAACAATTAATCGCTCTAGTAAAAATATCTTATAAAATTCATACTTCTATTGTTTCTCGATATCGATGCACATCGCGCTGTGCTATATCTTTCTCTCGTTCTACTGCCACAAGTTTTGATTCCAGATCAAGACACTTGGAATTAATTTCTTTTACATTATTTTCTATAATTTTTAATTCTTCAACTTTTTGATTGGCAAGCTCTAAACTACGTTCTAAATCATCTGCTCGTCTTTGTACGCTTTCCAATAAAGATTGAACTCGTTGTTTTTCTTTCACTGCTGTATCGTAATTTTTTTCCAGTTCTATCATTTTTGTATGTTGAGTCTAAAAGTTGATAAACAAAAAAAGAAAACGTTAAACATTAAAATATCAAGATACCATACATAGCATTTTTATAATATACTTGAAACTCCTGTTGTTGTTTCTCGGATGATGTCCTTTGATTTTGTAATGAGTTCTGTAATTTTTTGTTTTCTTCGAGTGCTTGCTTCCATACCAATTCTAGATCCGAATTTTGTTGTGTTAATCTTTCAATATTATCATTTAACGATTCGATCTTTAATTGCAGCTTCTTCTTTTCTTTTTCTAATTCCAACACACGAGATGAATTTTCATGAAAGGAACTTTCTTTTAAGGAGTCTATTAAAGTAACCAATCGACGATTTTCTAATTCAAGTTTTAAAGCCCGTGTTTGTGCATTATTTGTCAATTGTACAGACAATCTATTATCAGCATGTGCTAAATAATATACAAATCTACATTATATTTATATACGATCAATAAATAAGGTGTTAATGTATATTAAAAATAACTTTCCTTATTACCTGGTTCTTCAGAATCACTTATAGAACTAGCTAAGGCAGCTTCATTTGCAGCAGCTTTCGTTAATTTATGTAATTGAGTGTTTTCTTCAACTAGCTCTTGATATTTTTCTTTATCAGCTGCACGTTCCAATGCCATGTCATTCAGTAATTGTTTATATTTAATAATTTCAGACTCGAGTTCCAGTACTTTATCTGCTCTCCTTCTCGATGAATTTAACTGATCTTCTAGCATTTCCCTAGTCTCCATTAAAACTCTAAAATAAATGAGATAGGGGGATATTTTATATAAAGAAAATATAATGAAATTATATTTGAAACATATGTATAATATATACTATATACTTATATATTCTTATATATACTTATATATACTAAACGAAATATATCTAAAATACCTATTATCTTCACGTAGCTCCTCTATGCGTGTTTTATAAAACTCTATATCTGTAAGTTTCTCTCTATATCTTGCTACTTCTACTTCCAATCGATCGACACGATCTGCTCTTTCAATTACCGCATCTAATTCGTCTCTATAAGATTTTGCTGTGCGTGCTTCATGCATTAATTCTTGGTTCTGAAACAATAACAAAAATTTATATATTTTTAATACTTACTAAAAAAAATTAATATATGTGGGAAATATAATGCTTTACCTCTTGTTTTAATTTGGTTACTAACATCTTATGGTACTCGAGTTCTTCTTTACATTCCAACAATGCTTCCGTTTTTTCTTCTCTGCAAATATATCACAAAAAGAGATAGATTAAGCATAAAAATAACTAAAAATATATATACATAAAAGTAATAATATATACAATTCTTGTCGTTGTTTCCTAACTCTCGATTTCCAGTCTGCCAATTCAACTGCATAGTGATGATTATCTTCACGTTCTGATCTAACAACAGGGTTAGACTGTTGCACTTTCTTTATTTCTTCAGCTTCTACGTTAATTGATGAATCATTTCTTTCAACACTTTCATTTATAATAGTATCCCTCCATTTCTGTTACATCAGTAATATTTTATACATTCTTAATAAAACATTTTGTTAAAAGATAATATTGATAAAATAAAATTACCTGACGATATAAATCTAGTTCTTGAGTCATCTTTTTTATTTGTGCAAATAAATATCCCATATTTACATTCTCCATTGCATCTTGAGTAATAACTATGTTTTGATGATCTGTGACCTAGTAAAGTATTGTTAATTTTTGTTATCTTACTTAGTGTAGACAATGATATAAACATCTAGAAAACATACCTGTTTAATACATTCTACTATCGCAAGTTGAATATCAACATTTAATGTTTTTATATTTGTGATAAATTTTTCTTTGTTAGGACACTGTACAGCACAACCAAGCAGTAATAATAATAACAATTTCATTTCAGGAATATATAATTGCGGCTCCTTGCCTAAATTTATTGTATCTGGTAACCTCAGGATTAAGTGACTTAATTCTTCTTCATAAAATTGTTTCATATTATCTACTATGACTTCTAGGTTTTTTATGCGAATTAATGAACTTCCTTCTGGAGGTATTACTTCATCATACAATGGCTCCGGATCTCTATGAGATACAAAACATGTAAGAATACTAAATATAGATATTTTATAAGAGAAAAAGTCAACACAAATTTAAATACATAGAAATACTTACATTTGCAAAAATACATTATGTAATAATACACCATCCACTAAATCATCGTAACTGGTTAATGAGTTAGGATCCTCTAAGCAACTGGCGAACTGTTACATAAAAAAGTGTACTTCATTAACTAATTCTCATTAATAGAATTAATAATAATAATCAAGAATCTTTCAAAACTAATACCATGAATCATAGAAAATAAATCATAAAATTCTAGAAAATAAAAAACTTACCCATGTTACTAAAGGTCCAGACAATAGATCATCAATTTCAGAAGATGCCATTTTTACACACTTTCACATTAATTATTAAGACAGTACTTAATAAATAATACTATCATTTCTTCATATAAAAAGATAAAAATAATAAAATAAATATTTTATAATTTTGTAATGTTAGTTTGCAAAATAGTTGAATACGAGGTAGAAAAAAATGTACTCAAGAATACATTTAATTCTTTCATAGATGAAATATCTACATATAATACTTTTTATCTTCCTAAATTTTAAAAGGTAAAGTGCAACAAATTATATAATATTAATTTCTTTAGAAGAATTGTACATTATTATATATGACAGAATATATTAATATATGCAGAAAAATTTAAGATTACACTTTTTAAATATAAAAAAGTTCGTAGTTTTATAAAACCAAATATTTTTTGCTCAGTTAAATTTGCAATATAGGTAAAAAATAAATTATCGACATATCATTAATTGTGCATCTGTGTATATACATTAATATAATTGAAACGACGCTAATTAATTTAATGTTTCAATAACTTCACCATACTCGATTTCATCTATTCCTTGATGTTTATTCAGCAGTCACACTTTATATTCATTTTACTATAGATGCAACTTAAGAGAATACAACCACACAATTCTATATCCACATTCGATATAAAATATATCGTTTCAATTTTACGACAGAGATATTTGTCGAACCGTATGAAACATCGTGTAATTTTTACAAACACTAAGGAGAGATTAAAACGATCAAGTATTTATATATTAACTGATACGAGGTTACAGTTATACTGAATGCGTATTCGAATGACTAGCTCCTCGTTCATATACATACTTATGGCCGTACATGAACGAACAAAATGGATGATGTGTATTTGGACGATCAGTTCAGTGATATATATTATATGTATAAAATGGACATAGATTTGTAAATTCTTACTATTTCTTGCAATTATTTATTAAAATTTATTCTTTATTAAAAGTATTATTAACAAGTGATATGGATGGAACTAAAGAAAGATTTAATAAACAATCGGGTGAAAAATTAAATTGATTTGAATGATCTACGTACACGGATGAATACAGATGACATTGGACGACCAATGGGCGTGCAGTATGATGTACAACCATTAATTTTAACGCGTTTGATTTGTTGACGAACGAATATAAGTTACACTGGTTACTAGATGCATATTTGGTCTTTCAGCTGACTCAGATAACTATAGTTCACTATGATATAAATAACGTAACCGTGACAGAGCTTTGGCTCTGATCGTAACCTTAAATATAATAAAATCATCGTACGTATAACCTCTTGGATGTATGTTATTATTTTTTAATAGAAATTTAATTGTAACCTTATCGTGTTCTAAATTTTGAAAATTTCTCTGTCATTTTATCAATAAATACAAATAAAAACAAGTCAAACTATCGACCTATGTTACATACATGTAACACAATAACTAAGACAAAGTTATAACGTTTTTTGAATAATAATTCTTGTTATTTTTTTTATATTTTTCTTTACATCAGCATATTGTTTTTTATTTTTTGGATAAACGTCCTAATTCCACGTTTTATCATTACAGCATGCGAACTGATTATTTGAATGTTGATTGTATGAAGGTTTCAACTTTCATTATTTTTTAATGAACATTATAATTTCTACTAGAATAGTATATTTAGTAGATTATGAAAAATGATTCAAATATTAAGAAAACAATTTTCAAAAAATTGTAAAAGACACAGAAATGTTAATACATGGTCATCTCTAGCAACAGCATTCAATTCCATTAGTAAAGAAAAATATGGTTTTGATTTCTTAAAAAAGGAAACTGTGAGTAATTTTTATTTTTTATGATATTTATAATTATTTTAAACAATATATTAAAAGTTTTAAAGTTCTTCTATATTGCGTAGGGATTATTTGGAATACCTGAGTTAAAGACATCAGAAGGATTTAATATTTTAAAAGATCAAGCAATATCTCAAACAGATGCACTTATAGCAGAATCTATAAGTCAAAATAGAAAACGAAAAATGGTGGAAATTTTTGATGATATGTCTGATACGTTATGTAAAGTTGCAGATTTAGCAGAGTTCATTAGAGTTGCACATCCAGAAAAGCAATTTGTTACAGCTGCAGAGAATACTTGTCTATTTGTTAGTGGTATTGTAGAAAAGTAATTAGCTTTTTATAAAAACTATATAATCAATCAATATTTATATTATTTTTAAACACTATCTTCAAATAATATGAAAAATTTTATAACTTAAAAATTTTTCAGATTAAATACTCATCGTGAATTATATAATGCATTAAAACATGTTGTGTACAATGGAGATACTCAAGAAACATCTCTGGTGGATAAACATGTTGCGACATTATTCTTGTCTGATTTTGAATTATGTGCTATTCATTTACCAGAGTGTATACGAGAAAAAGTTGTACAGTTGAATTATTATACGTTACAAGTATATATTATAATATTACATCGTATTACATTATGTTTGTCAACTTTTTATATGATTATATTTTTTAAACATAGGTAGGCCAGAAGTTCATGGCAGGTACTAATAATCCAAGAGCAGTAGATGCTAATTTTGTTCCACTTAATGTAAGGCAATAGTAAGTATTGCAATTAAATAATTTTGAAAATAACATGTTTTTTTTATATCAGATTTGAAGATTTTTTTTAAACGTTTCACAGTTTCACACAGAAAGATAATAAAATACATGTTCAAGGACTTTATGTAGATTCTCCTAATAATCTTGTTAGAGAAACAGCATATCGTATATTTTTATATCCTGATGAAGAACAAGAATATCTTCTACAAGAACTTTTGAACTCCAGACACATTTTGGCTAAACTATGTGGTTTCTCATCCTATGCTCACCGGTAGTTTCAAACATTTGTTGATACAAATGAAATTAATTAAAACTAGCTAACATTAGCTATATTTGTTATGTATTAAAAGTGAATAATTTATAGAGCTGTTAAAGGAAGTACTGTAGAAAGACCCGAAGTAATATATGAATTCCTTAATATTTTAAATGATAATCTAAAACTTAGAGCGATGCAAGATTTTAACGAGATGCAGAAGATGAAAGATGCTGAATTGCCTGTAAAACAGGTTTACCAAATTTATTAAATTATAAAAATAAATTACACTATCTTCTGTTTTTATACATTTATATTTTTCATATGTAGAAAATAATGCCATGGGATACAGCATATTTTACAACAAAAGCAAAAAGGACTTGGTTGAATATGTCCATTACTGAATTTGCTCCATATTTTTCACTTGGTGCTTGTATGGATGGCATTAACATATTAATACAAGCATTGTATGGTATTCGATTGGAGTATGTACCAGTTTTATCTGGTGAAGTTTGGGCAAGCAATGTACATAAAATTGCTGTAATAGACGAAAATGGGGAGGTTTTGGGTTATATATACTGTGATTTCTTTGAAAGAGAAGGGAAGCCTAATCAAGACTGTCACTTTACCATTAGAGGTGGAAGGCAGCTACCAGATGGATCTTATCAAGTATAGCTTAAACGAATAAGAAAATATAAAATATTAATTTAATAAAATTTTAATCACTATTCCAACANAGAATTTATTCCATGAAATGGGTCACGCGTTACATTCTATGCTAGGTAGAACAAAATATCAACATGTAACTGGAACTAGATGCAGCACAGATTTTGCCGAGGTTCCAAGTGTTTTAATGGAATATTTTGCAAGTGATCCAAGAGTAAGTTATAATTCTTGCAACTTAAATAATTATTAAATGAATTTTATTTTTTTAATCATATGATATGTATTATGATATCTATTAGGTTGTATCCACGTTTGCTAAACACTTCCAAACTTTGGAACAAATACCAATAACATTATTAGATAAATTATATGCTTCAAAGAATATATTTTGTGCTTCTGAATTACAAAATCAAATATATTATAGCATGTTAGATCAAGTTTATCACAGTGCCCAAATAGAAAAGCCATCAACAGAAATTTTAAAAGAAATACAGGGAAAATACTATGAACTTCCTTATGTTGAAAATACAGTACGTATTTTTTGATTTCTACAATAAAAGGACCTTCATTTATTTATGTTATAAATTGAAGATTTTATTTGCAGGCATGGCAATTAAGATTTTCTCATCTAGTTGGATATGGTGCGAAATATTATTCCTATTTAGTATCTCGAGCAATTGCTTCATGGATATGGCAAACATACTTTCAAGCAGATCCCTTCAATCGAACGGCAGGTGATCGATATCGAAGGGAATGCTTAGTACATGGAGGTGGAAAACCACCTTCCAAATTAGTATCTGACTTCTTGGATAAGGAAGCTAGTGCTAGTAACTTTGCAAAATCTTTGCTTTACGAAATCGACATAAAAATGGAGCATGTAGAAAAATTAAGAGGATAAGAAGGCCGTTCAAAAATTACATTTAGAAAGGTATCTTTTCAAAAATATAAAATATTTATAAACTAATTTTATAAAAGTAAAATAAGATTTTGTAATAAAATGCTTATGAAGTATGATACACTTAAAATAAATATTTCAATCATAATTATAAAAACATAAATAATTTTATAATCTGATATGTTATCTTGTAAATAAAATGTAAATAATCAATGTATCATGCAAAAAACATAATTTGAGTTTTTTTCTTTTATTTTATTACAAGTATGGAATCTTACCCTATTTACAATCTTGATAAATCTACGAACGATTACACAAAAATAAGTTTCTCAACGTAATACAGAGGAAACGCAGTATAAGGTAGTTTATAAGAACATTCAATGTTTATACAATTTATTGTTTAAATCGTTGACAATTTTGCTTTAAACGGTAAAAATATCTTTTAGGATATTATTAAAAATAATTGAATAAAATAAGAAAATTCTAATATAAAAATAATAATTTTTTTTCTCCGTATTAATTTTAAAATGACTTCTAGTATGAATTTACCATGTACTGCGTTTGAGATGATTTTAATTTATATTAAAACTCTCCATCAGGACTTCCATTAAAATTAGCTAAAGATTCATTAACATTCTTTTTCATGTTTATACAAAATTCCATTAATAAGCTATTTCGTAATTACATCGACGTAAAACGACTGAACAAGCCACTGGATGATTCAAATCTTATTGATAGTATTAATAATATTTCTTTTTCAATCGATCTCTACATTACGAAATTCTGTTTACTTTTTTTCTGGAAGTATTTTCTTATATAATTCATGGAATATAATTAGATATTTGTATTCACAAAAAAGCACTGGACCTTTTTTTTTACAATAAACTGTCTTTGTTTTCAGATTACACTAAAAGAGACAGTAAGAAATTCTGTATTTGATTTAATATATGTATAGTTACAGTAATTTCATTTATATTTTATCTTCCTAGAAATTTTATTTTGCACAGCATTTACATGAATTATAAATTATTTCTTTAACAAGCATTTGTGAAATAACCTTGTAATACAGAGTTACTAAAGAAGAATAATAATTAATTTACATAACAATGAAGCTTATATTGAAAATCATATAAGTTATTAGGAGGACAACATATATTTTTAAGTTTTTTGATACTCTTTATAGAGCATAGTTACAAAGTACAATACGGCATAGTATTGAAATATGTAAATTTTAAATAAAATTCAGAAACCTCATGTTTTTAATTAACTTCAACATCACAGTATGTGTAAAGCAAGTTGGCAACTAGTCAAAAATAATTTGTATCACATTAATTTTCAATTTTTATATAAAGATAGGAGACACTTACATTTTTATAAACTTGTATTTTTATCAAGCTACATTTCACTCAAAAGATATGTACAAAGTAATTAACTATCATATTATTGTATTCTTGTCAAAATAGTTATCATAACTTTATGGTGAAAATTTATAATAAAATTTAATGACAAAGCATTTATTATTTAATAATAATATGAAGCACTTTTTATTGTTTCCCTTTTATATTATTCAAAAAAGGAAAAATTATCTACTGGTACAGAAAATTGTATTTAAAAATATCAATTCTAGTAATACGCAGTTTATAAATAAAACATGTACTGTGCTTGCAAAGTGTTTCATATTATTATCAAATTTTTATTATAAATTTACACATACATATTGCTTTACTATTGTTTTGACAAAAATGGACATCATTTGTACAAATTATGTATTTTTCCCTTATTTATAAACTCTGTATTATAAGGTAATGTACAAAAATTTGTTATAGAAATTCATAATATTATGTCCTTAATAAGATTTCTTCAAACATTTTGGCGTACATTTTTTCAATATGCACATACTGTAGTGTTTTATGTCTTTCTTTTCGACATTTTTAATATTCTATAATGAAGTATTTTTTATTCAATACACGAACCTTTATTTTATAATGTATTTCCCACTTGTTTAAAATTATTTCAATGATCAGTACGTTCGACATTCCATAGTACATTATATCTTTTATTTGTTATAAATTACGCATTTTTGTTCACTTTCGATCATCGTATTTTTAATTCTTAGAATATTCTTATTATGTTATTTCCTTAAATCCGTATGCTGTTAAAAATTGTTCTGCATATAAAACGGTTGATATATTTTTTAAATGCTGTATCATTTAAGATATTTTGCACATGGTCCTTTTTTAGCGAAATCCAGAAACAAAAGAAGAATAACAACGGTAAAGCACTAGTTGAAAGATGATCTTAATTGTCCAGTATTCATTACGCACTATAAAAACCAAATTAATAGAGTCCACTCTAGATTTTTTAATCAACTGACCACATGATGCAACATTGTACCAACATTCAATCAGTTTTAAGTTTCCCATATTTTCCTTATTTAATATGTCACATTCACAATAGGCAAACACCAAAACAAATTGGTTTTTTGCTATGAAACACAGTGACCACCCAGCCTAAAATGACTTTGGCATTTGGTTCAGGTTATGCAACGTAATTGTACTCATTTGCATTATCTTTATCTCGTTCCATGTAATCCCTATCTATGAGAGATTCAATTCTTTTCTTCAAATCTGCAGGCTAAAAACAATTTTTCACATATAATTAAACGTACACAGATATTTAGAATATATTATTTTATGAGTTAATGACATACCTTTACAGGAAACTTGAGCTGATTGTACAGTTCACTAATCAACAGATTGTGCGAAAGTGTTTTTCTCATTTTCATAATTCTAACAATAGCTGCATCTATCTGATATTGTCTATCTTGATAGACTCTTTCCTCTGTAGCTTTTTGTTCCTCGTTCTGAAAAAGGATAAACAAGTAAGTAACATATTATTAAAATTTACATTACACGAAAAAAGTAATTAAAGAACTATTCTATACCGTTTCTTTCATTTGAATTTGATTTATTTTAATTCTGAATAATTTATTTGTAAAGTCTGCATTAAAAACAAATCTATCATTATCTGCAACATCTCTTCCTCTTGGATTTTTTTGTAACACTCTGGCTTTTCCACAAGCTAGGGATTGTAGAGTTCTCCTAAGTTCACCATCTTCTATATTTGTTGCTGCTTTTATATCTTCCAAAGACAAGTTATCAGCATCATTAAATAAGATTAACACCAATGCTTGAAACAAAGAAACTTGGAGTTCCTTGTTACCCTGTTTTGACATTTAAGCAAAATGTGTTTACAGAATATATATTATTTAATATATACTATTTAATACAACTATTTAATATACATTTATTACAATACATAAACAATACCTGATTAAACCAAGCTTTTAATACACAATGCCCCAAGGTAGGTTGCCATTGTAATTTTCTACCACTATGTTTTCCCAAATAGAATTTATTAAATACATCTTGATACTGAACCATTTCTGGGGGTAATGTTACTTCCATTACAGGATATGTTGGCCAATAACCCATTGTAAGTATTGAAACAGTTAAATCCAAATTACTAGCAGACAATTCGGTTTGCAAATTTCCTGCATACTAATCCACAGTATGAAATTTTACAATTGATTAATAAATACGCAATATATACTCAATATGCATTTTAAGTTGACAATATATAACTGAATATAAATATAATACTTACCTGTTTAAAAGCAATATTAATATCTTTACTAAGTTCCATATCTTTGAACATCCCTTCCAATTTACTGGTAAAGCCACCACCACATTCTTGTTTTAATTTAGATAACATGGATTTTTCAGCATCGACAGAAGCTGATTTACCAACTAACAAACGTTTGGCCAAATCTTTTTTATAGAATGCCTCGAATACATCTTTTCCATGTATAAATCTGAACAATACCATGATTTTATCTAACAATCTTTCTAATTCTTCTTCTGTCGCTTCTTTATTACCCGCCCTTAACTTGCAATCAACAAATTTCGCTGTAGATACAGAAATAAATTAATTAACAATAGATAATACAAACAATAAATGCTATTGTTTTATTAAGGAGACTAGATACCTATTAATTCAGCAGGTTTGTTCGCACGTTGATTAATAAAGGCTTCAAAAGCTTCTTTTAAACTATTTGCAAATTTTTCATTTTTATGAAAACATGTATTAACTATATTGTCCATTTTATCTTTGAAATCTAAGAGTTCCTGAACCATAGTTTTATCTTTCTCTGGATCTATAACTATGGTTTTACCTTTTTTCTGTGAACAAAAACAAAAAATGTATCTATTCAATTTGCATAGAGTAACATTTTAACAAATCTGTAAAATACCTTAATATAAGAATTAAAATTTAGACAAAGTTCTACAAGGCCGTTTTTCACTCGACTATATAAATTATAAAGTAAAGATAAATCATTAATTCTATTTTCATCTAGCAAACCACTTAATCCTTTTTGTAAAATGCTGGTAATATGTTCAGATAATAACTGCTTTTCCACTGTGTGTATCAACGACCACCTATAACAAATGAACAATGATATCATAGTTACAATATCAAATATCAATATATTTAAAGTAAATACTTACTTTGTAGATGCATCGAGATAATGTAACAAACGTTCGTTTTCCTCTTGAAGCCGTTTATCCACGTGTGCTAAGTACTCGGGAACATCGTGTTCATTCATCAATCGTTGACCTTCAGCAGCATATAGTCTTTCAGTAGCAACCAAAAATCTATAAAAATCAAAATATAATGAACAATGAAAAATATAGCGTACATATTATTTCAATTTGTGTTGATATTAAACAGAAATTCATACTTAGTTTCAAAGGCATCTTGGTAGATTTGTAGATCTGATAACATTCTTAATAATGACTTAAGAAGTGTTCTATCCACTGTATCACCTTGACGCTCTTTTTCAATAAGCATAAGTAATCCTTCCACTGTACGTGTTTGAACTAGGTTATTCAGAACAATATACACTCTAAATAAATGTAAACCCATATCCCTAAAACAGAAATATTAAATAATGTGTGTAAAGAATGTTTCTAATCATTTTTAATATTTAAAAAATTTGTAAACATACCAAATAGATAAAATACTTGGATTTTGTAATACATATGTTCTATCCAAATATAGAAAAATACTTCTAATCATAATCATTTGTCTGCAATGTGATTGCCAACATTCATTCATTTTTTTTAAGAATATGTGCCTGTCCATTGATTCTGCTAAAAACTGTTCTATATTTGCTTGTACATGAGCTTCTGTTAACCTTGTTAACTTTGTATACAATGTAGATGCCATCTTATGATTACACATATTTTCAACTGCCTGATAGAGCTCTTCTAATGAATAACGAATACTTTTGCTGGTCTGGATTGCAATTACAGCTTCTTGCAACTTCTCCCATGTTTGCTCTTGGTAATTTTCAGGCAATTTTGGCTTATCTACATAAAATGTACAATTTTTAAAGTATCTTTATATATAAATATTGTTCTTAAAAATGTTGTTATATATACAATGTATATAAATAATTTATATACATATATACATTATTAATATACAATAATTCATATATATATATATGTATATATATATATATATATATATATAATTTTCTTTGATAAAATTTAATGAAATTCTGTAATAAAATTAACATATATGTTACAAATCTTATATCCAGTTAATCACACATATAGTGAAATTAATACAGTACAAATGTTTAATTATTAATTTAATATATTTTTTATAATTATCACACATTGACCTTCCTTAGAAATAATTTATTTTAAAGGAAGAAAAAATAAAAAAGCCGAGAAATAAAATAAGACCATAATTACATTCTGATATTTCACTACTCTGTCATTGCTCAAATATTCCGTTCATAATCGTTTTTAATTAGTCCTCTATAATAATCTATAAAATTAAAGACGTAAATGTATGAGCTGATATTTTTAAATAATTACACAACCATTGGTAATCTGAAACTTCTAGTAAACGCATAAAAAAACAAATAACGCGCCTTACAGACGTTTATCCATTTCGGTTTTTCATGATGTCAAGTTAGGTTATGTCAGTTTAGTTTTATTAATCGTATTTATGACTAATTTGGTTTTGGCTAGGTAACGTGGGCTGAAAGAGTGTCACAAAAGTACTAATGTCGTATTAAAAATAATGTCGCAATCCACGAAGGCATATTGCCAACCATAAATTACACCACGAATCTTCACGAATGGTAGCAGCTGATTTTGAGGTTAGGAAGTCCCATGGTCTTGCTTACTTTTGAAGTTTTTGATGACGAGCTTTCTAGCTGTACCAGGTTTTGCGCTTGCCAAACTTGGTGAAATCTTGTTGACGCCGTTTGGATTCCCAACGGTTAAAGCCGAGAAATTGGCCCTTTTTTGAGTATCAGTCGTGGTTGCAGCCGTATCCGTCATGTTTTCAATCTCGTTGATCTCCGTGACCGCAACGGCGGACAGTTTGCTGCGTTTTGCAGCACCAAAGTTTAACACCGCTGCGTGATCAACGGCCGTCCTCTTCACCTGTGCTGTGGCTAGAACCTGAGTCCCCCCGAGCCTAGACATATGCGTGCATCACTCGGCCACCGGCCCTCAGCACACGGAAAACACAGTTTTCCACTGAGAAACTGAAAGAATTCTCCCTCTCCGTTCTATCTCTTTATCCCTCTGTTCGACAAGCGGAAAAACTTATTTATCCCGTCCCAAACCCTGCTTCTGACGAAACTCACGAACAATTGGCAATCTGTGCACATGCGCGATACATTTACGCGGCGCTCTCCATGCGCTTACCGCGCATTTTTAACCGTTACAATTTCCTTTATACTTTTTTACATACATTTTATTGCATAAAGTTACATTTTACTTTTTTTTCGAAAGAAATCACATCAAATACTTCAATATATTAGAAATTTTATTCTATATTCAGATATACATTCATTTCTTGAGGTGGGAATAGTGTACTAATATATATTTGAGTTACTTTGAATTATATGGAAAATAGGCTTTCAAAATATACATTGTATCTCATCTTATAGCCATCTTGGAAAATTACCCATATCTAATTGTAAGAATACATAGGCATCTTTATGTTTCCAGTGCATTAATAATCTATCTTAAAATGTGTTACTTTCTGTTCATATATTTTTTTATTTAAATAAAATGCCTCTACTCAAAATATATAAGAACATGTGTGCGTATAAAATTTATACGCATAATATATATATATATATATATATAAATGAAATATTTTGTTAAAACTGTTTAATATTTTAAAATGCACTATTTTATCATTCAAGTTAAAAAATTATGCTCTTATTAAAATTTCTTACATAAGAAATCACATTGAAGTAAATTTCTTTAAAAATTTTGTGTTACTTATATTTACATCACTTATATTTAAATATCTTAATTGTTGGATAGATCTTTTCTCTTGTCCTAAAAGAAGTTCCAAAACATAATCTTCGATTATAAAAAGTTTAAGGAATGATATATATATTTTATGCAAAGAATGTTACAAAAGTCTTAAGAAATGTATGTCTCAAAGAAATAAAGTAAAAAGAAATGAAAATATACTCTATAACAGTATTTAAGTAAATAAATCATGTCTTCCATTATATATACATACGTTATTCTCTTATGCACTTAAATGGTTTTACATACCAAAGTATTATATCAAACATATTCTATTATTAAGATGTGTGCATTTGACTTATTAGCTTATAACAGTTCTTTTTAGAACATATACATTATTTGCAATTTAACCAATGCAGTATGCACTTCCATTTTCTCTTCTTTTGTTTAATGTTTCATTCAATGTACTCTACATTAGTTATTCAAGAAATACACACTGTACTGACTATAAGTAGCGTAAATTGTTTTTAAATGGGAAATCATATACCTAGATTACTAACTTCAGTTAAGAGTCATTTTGATACTAAAGCTTTTTTTAATAACTACATATTGCCCTTAGTTTACAAGAGAAAAACGAGGTATATTTCTTTATTCAACATTTTAAAAGAGCCAACTGAAGAAACCCTTTTTTTTCTCTTCTTTAGTTGTTTTTAGGAAAATATGGTCAATGTCTTTAAAAACGTTTTTAGGAGATTGAGCTGCATTAACATAATAATGAATCCCTTGTAAAGTATAATAATCAATCAAAGGTTGAGTTTGTGTATGATATGTTGCTAATCGTTTCTTCAATGCTTCTGCATTATCATCAGATCTTTTAATTAATGGCTCTCCAGTAATCTATTAACAAAATATTGTTTAATATATTTTCTAATTTCATATGTAAATTGTAATTTAATGAAAATAATCATTATTAGTTACATCATCTTTCATATGTTCTTTAGGAGGAGAAAATTCTTCATGGTACGATCTGCCACTTGCAGGATGTATTAAACGTCCTGTAATTCTCTTTATCAACAAATTATCATCAATTCCAAACTCTATCACAGCATCTAACTTGGTTTGTCTCTTCTTTAACATTTCATCAAGCTGTTGTAATAGAAAAGAAATGAATTTTAATAAAAAATATCAAAATCTTACCTCAATGTCATTTCAAGGTTATCAATAATCTTCACAAGTTGAACAAAAACAAATTGTTATTAACTTCAGTCCATTAAGATATCACTGAGAAGATATCAAGCTTACTTTTTCAGCTTGTGGAACACTTCTAGGAAAACCATCCAACAAAAAACCACGTTTACATTCAGGTTTATCTAGATTACTATCAATCATATTAACTACAAGATCATCACTGACTAATTTACCATCATCCATTACTTTCTTAATTTCTGTTCCAATAGCGGATCCAGAATTAATTTCTGCTCGAAGCATGTCACCTGTAGATAAATGACATACACAGTATCGTTCTTTCAATAGCGGTGCCTAAAATACAATCAGTATTCCATTAAATAATTCGCATTAATATTTTAAAAATATTATATCCAAATTTGCGTAAAAAGAATTAATTTCACCTGTGTACCCTTACCGCAACCAGGTGGTCCTAATAAAACTGCATTAATTCCTCTACTCGGTACATCTTTTGAAACTTCCGAAATTTCTTTTGGCACTGCTTCTGCACGCGGAGCCATTTTTTTGTTATTGGTAACTTTTTTAGTAAAATTTCCAGAAATTTGCGAAAACGATTATATTAAAGATTACTATCAGAATACAAATCACTGCTATGCACAACGTGCCCAACAAATATGTACCATCAATTCCTCCGATTCTTCCAAAAGAATGTAGTGCAATGGTTCGTCCTTTGTACTATGTATATACATACAACACTTACCTCATCTATCGTTCTAAATTCAAATTAATATCGATTTAAATCAAATTAAATCGATTGTGGTCACAAATTTAAATCTAAATTTGGATTTCAAACATTATAAAATTAATTTTAATCGTGTTCATTAACGAATAGAGAGTCTTAATAATCTTCCCTACATTACTAAAGCACACAAATCTGAAAAAGTATAGATTAACATTTTATACATATAGCCATATTTAAAGTATGTATATTTATACATTTCTATCGTAAAATTGAAAAATAAAGCTATAAATTTAATAAATTTAAGTATAGATTTACATGGGAGAATTATTTTTGGAATTCATATATGTATTTACCTTATTACATTATTTTAATAAACACGGACAATACATTAAACAAAATACAATATTAAATACACTAGTTTTAACCTAATCTTGAATTTTAATTACTTATTAAAAACTATGACTTTTATGATTGTTAATTTAAACATAATAACAGCATCATTATTATTACAATTAATATTAATTTAACTACGATCAGAACAGAACTTCATTGTTTCAACAAAAAACTGTTACCTAAATTCTTTTTTACTAAAATTTTTGTATGGCAAGCTTATTTTTCAATGCTTAATTATATTATACATTGATGAAGTATTAATATTTAAGTTCATCTCATGAAAAATAAATTATATTAAAATTACCTCAAAGGAACAACAAAGGAAGCCTTTATTAGAAGCTTATAGACAACATTTCAATCAGGATCGATATTTCTTTTTTTAATTAATTTAGATCTCAATTTTGTAAACAAAACTAACATCTCTAATAATATTTCTAATAATTATAGTCTATTTCTATTAATATATTGTATAGAATAAACATTTTTCTTTATGTAAAATCGTCCAGTTTTCTTTTCTAAAAACAAATACAGTAATAACATTGCTTTATTTGTTTTAAAAATTATTATTACATCCGCATGCATTCATAATAGAATCATTCCACATTCCACATATAATTATTGTCTATGTATTAATGTAATATTATCTACAAAAATTCTGATAACCTAAATATTTGTTTGTTTTCTTATATTAAGTACATATTGAAACATAAAAGTTCAATAAAAAATCTACAAAAAATTTTAATTTGTAGTTATTTTTTGCAAGCAGAATAATTAAGCAGATTTAAAATCATTTGCGTAAGTATTTACCACATTCAAATTTTATTATCACAATATTGCTATATCTGAATATACATAAAATCTTATATTCTTCTTTTAAAATGCAAAAGAAATAAATTAAACATTAAATATCAAATAAAATAATTTACTTGATGAATGATTGAATCCTATAACTAGTTAATATTAGGACGGCGTAAAGGTGGGTGAGAATGATAAATAATAAACTAAAAATTAATAGTTAATAATTATAAATTAATAATGTTTTCATTGCTTTGCTTTCCCAAGAAAAGATGCACAATTTTCTTTGGTCTAAAATCAACATTTTCTATTAATAAAATATTAACAATGTAACTATTAATCTTATTTTCAAATTATTTAAATATCATATTTATTATGATATCCATATATCATAACACGAATTTATTTCAATAATAGCCATACTACTAAAATAAATTATTTGTACTCAATATATATATGCATATATCTTACAATCACAATAGAATTTTGTTATATATAAATAACATATAAGTTACAGTTAAATAACACTTTCCAAGCAATGTAAATCATGATCTTAATCATAAAATGAATGTAGTAATTGCACATTTAGCTATAAAAGAAAAATATTAATTCATAACAATTTCTTATTTAGTTCTTCTATATCCATATAAATTTTCAGTACAAATTATATTATACCTATTCCATTATCATTAAATATTTAAGAAATTGATAAATTATCAATTCTGCAAAAATTGGAATTGCTTTTTTACTGGAATATTTTTCTGAAGTTTATTACAGTATTATATTATATATTGCACAATGCTTGGTGTTAATTTTCATGCCTTGAGAACTTGTGTATATGTTACTTAATACTCTATAATCGTTCATTTCTTTTTCTTTAAATATTTTAAATAAGCTATTTTTTATGTACTAAAATAGTACTAATATCAAGCTGTTTGGTCACAAAAACTTATTAACAGTATATTCTCTATTTTATCTATATTAATGTTTCAACAAAGTACTTCTGCTAAATTCTTATAATTCATTCACAGAAGCATTAAATAAATACTCGTACACTCGTACACTCGTTATAATTTTAAAAACTTTATAATCACTTTCCAATAATTTGCAAATATTCTAAATTCGTTTTTCAGTTTCGAAAACTATGTTCTACTAAATTATTTGTAAAAATAAATAAACTATATTGATGATAATATAATACTATTATAATAAATATGTAAATAATAATTTTATTACATAATATTACCAAAAAATATTTTATAAATATAACACAGATATATTTGATTTCTTTACGTAACTGTACACAAGCTTTGTTATTTAAAAAATGTTACGAGCGTTGCTAATAGATTACAAAAAATAAAAATATTCCAAATCTAATATGAACTTTGGAATATTTGCATATAGTTAGGTATTATACAGGTCACAAGTATAGATAAATTTCATCAATTGTAATTTCATGTAACTTTTATGGAAGTAGTAACTGTGTGATTGAAATGATTGCATTTCATTGTAGTTATTTTCTTTGCAATATTAGAAAATGCAAAGTTGAATACAAATCCGTATAATTTACTATATTGTAACTGTATTATATGTATATGTATTATATGCATATGTGCGTGCATAAATTTTTTAATCCGCTATTCAAATACGTTTTATACAATTCTATAAATATTATTCTTTTTGTAAGAATAAATCTAGTTAATATTATTTTTCTGTAGTAAATGCAAATTTTATTTGCTTGCATAAAGCGCTTCCGCCAACAAATCCTTCGTAATATATTTTACGTAGTAAAAAAGTTTATGCATTTTTTCATTCCCTGGTTTTTCGTTATTTATACCTTTTTATGAAGGATTAACTAATCAGGTTAATATCTTAGATTCTCCTCATCTAATTTTCCATTTCAAAAGTTATATGTGACTCTAATTATTCACAGATTAATCATATAGATCAAGCATATATCGCTATATCATATGGTCTGAAATAAGTTTCATTACATTGTATGTATATTATGCAAAATTTCTGAATTTTTGCCTATATCTTTGTATGCATTATAAAATCTCCCAATATATTATTGTTAATTCTATACTTCAACAAATGATAATCTTTGAATACATGCGTGAATCTAACACACTAGGAAAATCTAGTGTGTTAGACGCCTGTTTCATATAGTTTCTTGGCTGTTGACTGATTGTGAGCTACGTGAACTCTTCCGATTCATTGGTTCCAAGTAAGCTGCTGGTGCCCATCCTTCTATTCCAGTACTTACTAATTTTACAAACCACCAACCAGCACATCCGACTTTAAGAAGTTCTAGATTGTCTCCCTCACGCATTGTAACTTCTGATTGACCAATTGCACAATAATCAGCTAATGCTACATATCTTCCACCCTAATTTGATACAAAATTGATAGCATATTAGCTTTCTAACTATTTAAACTATAGGTATCTAACTATTTAATTAAACTATTTGAAATGAAACTTACAGGAGCGGGACCAGGATTTTCACTGAAAGCATCTTCGTCATCAGTATTACTGTTTTCTGAACTCCATGCAACATCATCTTCAGTTGACTGCGAAATATCTGTAATATGCGATATAACACTGCTACCATCAACTGAAAGAGTTCTTAATGATCCTGAAACGCTGCCTTGAGCTTCCCATGAAATCGTTTGCCGCAAGGGTCTACAAATATTTTGTGCAAAACTATTATAATCATTAAAGTTTTTAATGTGTCCTATAAGTAATAATATATACTTGTGATTGGTTTTTCCAAGAGCAGAATTTTGTTTTCCTTTAAGCTCAGCCAATTGAGACATTAAAACGCCTTTAATTTGACGCACCCAAGACTGTTTGACATCAACTGTAGATGCTTGTATAGTATGCACTTCAGCTCGACCTTGTAGCCAAATTTCAAAACGTCTTGCATCACCTTTTACTGATTCTGTTAATCCAATTTGTGACATCTATAAAAAATAAGATTATGCTTTTTAGATATAGTATAAATAAAATGAATAAAAAATATGAAACATATGTTTATTACCTTTAGATATCTTTTGAAATGGTATGTAGCTTTATTATGAGCTTGTGGTTTACTATGTTTACAAAATATAAATGCCTTTTCGTATAAGAATATATGTCGCTGTGATGGTTTTAACCTGAGAAGCCGTTCTCGTTTACTGCTACTCCATACACTGAAAGAACCTTGTAATAAGAGTTCACCTTGTGCATTTAGATCACCCTAAAAAGGATATACATTCTTGGCATTATATCATTGAATGGAATGAACAATTATTTTTGAATAATATTATACTTACACCAAATCCAGTAATTGCAGTCTGATGCATGCTGTCATTAACACATTTTAATACAACAAGCATACAATCTAATGCTTCTTGTAATTCAGTACAACACGATGGTTCGTCGCTATATTTTAAAAGATCTTTCAACAACAATTGGTATTTTGTTATACGTTGAACAGGCTTTAGCAGGTATGCAGCAAGGTGTAATTTGTGACCAAGTTTTTGTTGACAAGCTGCAAGAAACTGTGGTTCATTTTGTATCTGTTCTCGTAATCTTTCAGATCTCGGAATGTTTTGACAATAATAACTATATAATCTGAAGAACATCTCGCGCTAAAGAAATAAATGCATATTATATTTAAAAATATCTACGTTAATTTTGTATTAATTGACTAAAATTTTATATATAAATATTTACCCTTTGTACAAAACATAATGCGACAAGTTCGGTATTTGAAATACAATTTTCTAAATCTTTTAAAAATGTTTCTCCGTGAAAAATGTATATATCTTCTAAGTTTCCAAATAAAATATCTCCTTTGCCCACTAATGCTGCTGGCACTAAATGAGCCATTGCCTCATTTATTAATTCCATTTTGTATCCTTTAATTATAGTACCTAACTCAGCAACATAAATTCGTTCAGTTTCAACTAGTTCCGCTAAAACATGTCCACGCTTTAAACGTAAAGCTTCTACGTCTTTAGATTCACTTTCTGGAGATGAAGATTCTCCTTCTATAGGACTCATCTCCATCTAAAGGAATATAATCAAGAAATAAAAAATAATTGAAAATATGTCAAATTAAATTAAATAAGTAAAATAACAATTTACCTTCGGCATAGTGTTAGCTTTTTTAAGAATTCTTCCAGGTTTAACAATTTGAGGCAGTGATTGCAATGGTTTAACTGGTTCAGGTGTTACAGTTTGAACTGGCCTTGCTGGTTTAATTAATTGTTGTTTTAGTGTCATTATTCTTTTATCACACATCAAAGACACATCTTCTATTCTTTGCAAAACCTAATAATTTATTTTATAAGCATAATAACTTTATAAATATAATTTTATTTACAGAATATACATACTTGAGTAATAAGAGCCTTAGTTTCAGGCATTACAGAGTCTTGAAAAATACATCTGGGATGGTGAAATTCTTCAGCAGCTTCTATTAATTCTTGTAATTCTTGAAGTGCTTGATCAGGTGGTGTCGTATTGTTTTGTGATGCAAGTAATTCTATACCACGTGTACACCATGTGTTTGCCTATTATGTATATATATTTAGAAATAAACATTGTTTCAGATAATTTCAAATATAAATAATTACCTTATCTATACGTTCCATGAGTTCCCTACATTTAGTTAACATATGTAATCGTCTTTCTAATCTTTGACTTAGAATAGTACAAATCCTTTGTAGTTCCACGCATTTTGGTTCTACAACATCTGTAGGACATTGATGCCTCCCAGATAACAGTTGTTGACCAGCAGATATCACCTCCTCTGCTCGTTCTATATCTCCCTATAAATGTATGCAATTTTATTCATGCTTAAAAATATGAAAATAACATTAATAAGAAAACTACAAACAGTCATTAAACATTTTCATCAATTGTCACTGTTTTGTCTAAAAAAGTATTCTAAAAAAAAAATACTATCTTACGTGCAGTGTAAAGTGAGAAATAATAATGACATTCATTCTCAAAATCCATCATGCCAGTATAAGACATGAATTAAATCCCTATTTTTTTTTTGTTTTTAATAAGTAATTTTTAAGCTTCAAACATGCATGAGTATGCATTTGACGTAACTAAACGTTTGATAGGGATTTAATTCACAAACCCATAAATTGTTATACATAATAATTTTTTTATTGTATTTCAAGATACAGTAAATAGAATTAAAAAATTGAAATAATTATTATCGTTGTATTTAAAAATGTAAATCTATCACAAAATATATGTATTCTGTTGAGTGGATTGCTTACCAAGACCCAAATCCACATGGTATGCAACAAATAGGACTATCGACAAAATGACGAAAGCGATGCAAAATAACATTTGTGCATGATGTGCATTATATGTATGTGTATCTACATATAAATATTATTCAAACCAGAATTTTCATTAAAATTTTTTAATAATTTTTGTAGTGGATATTAATTTATATATATATATCGCAATTTTTAAATATCTAAAATAAATGTGTTAAAATAAATGCTTTATAATACTGGTTCGAATATTATACCTTGCTGCCTTAAGTGCATTGTGAACATTCTCAAACTTAAAACATTAATATTAATATTAATATTGCTTATATTTCTTTTATCATATAATTTTATTAGTTATATAGAATTGAAAGTGATATAAACAATTATTTTATATGAAAGTATTTTTAAATATTATTGTCCCAAATTCGTAAATATATTTATTTAGACAGATTAGCTTTATTTTATTGCTTGTGTACTTTTGTTGTTTTGTATATATTAGAATGTATGTTTGTTTAATATGTAATAAAAATATGCATGTATATATGTATAAATAAAAGTACATACTCTACATATTCTTTGAAATGCTGATGTGTCACAAACTAACTGCTCAACCCTTGCTTGAGTTTCTCCTACTTCTGTCATTTCTTCTACAGTTTTTAGATGTTGATCTAATATTGCTTGTAACTCTCTAAAGTCAGCTTCAAATTGTCTTAATGCTAAGCAGTGTCTCAAACGAGAACTATGATGTGTCCAAAACAAGTCAAAAGTGCGTTCTGTTTCTTCTAACTGAACAAGTAATCTAAAAACGAATAATAACATTTAATTCTTGTTCTCAATAAAGAAAAATAGTTGTAATTAGTGTTAAACTAAATTATCTTGTACCTTTCTATTGCTGCAACATTTCCTAATCTATCAGCTGTTCCCTTGCCAGTTAATTGTCTTACACTGTCCAATAGTGCTTCACCATGTCTTGCAGCACTAAGAATTTCTTCTTTTAATTCATTGTATTCTACTTGTTGTTGAGATAGTAAAGATGTAGTTGCAATTGTATTATTAGGAAATTCAATTTCAGCTAAACGCCGAGTGAAAGAATCCAATGCAAGAGATACGTCTTGAGTCATTGATGAAAATTTTTCTAAACTCTAAAAAATTTTTAATTTAGAGAAGTAGTTATTTTTATATTATTTTTATTATTCTACTTACAATTCTATTTTGTATCCAAGTGTGATGACAATATGGCAAGGTACCACCCAGTTGCTCAGTTAACTGATCTTTATCTATAAGTTCATGAAGTTCAGCAACATTTGCTAAAAATATAACTCTAAATTTGAAATCTTCTCTAAATAGCTTGTTTGATACTTCTGAAATAGCTTTCTGTAAAAATCCAGCTGGACGCAGAACATATGCTACATGAACTAAACCAGGAAAAAAGCCCTAAAATATAAAATAATTACGAATAGAACTATCAAAACTTTTTCTTATATTATCATTATATGTTTTAATATATGTATATATGCTCACAGAGATCTTTAATAACACAGTTTTCACAGAGTTCCACTTATCATTTCTTCTATCAATAATTAAATGGAATCCAAGATCAGCTTCTTGTAATCTAAAAATTATCAGATATTATTTTAAATGATTTTCCCAATATATAAGTGTACACATTAATAACACTAAAATTTGAAATCTCACGTTGGCACAGATGTAAGATACAGCATGAGACGTTGGTAATCCAAGTCAGATAAATTATGAAAATTACCATTATCTGGAAAAGTAATTATAGGACATCCTTCTCGAGTTTTTCCTCCTACATATGTGGAACATGTTATTTTAAAAATGCAATAATTAAATAATATATTTTTCAACAACATTACTTAAATTTTATCTCACCTGCTATAATAGCATACTGTGATTGAAGAAGGTCTGCAACATCTCGGATTGCCAAATCTCCATTTTCAATCTCACCTGTCATACTCTCTACATCTTCTAAAAAATGTAAAATCAAGTGAATTACATATTTTAAAATGTAAGTATACACAATATATGTAATATTAAATAATGTTATGACTGATTGAATAATATTATGAATTAAAGTACCTATATTTCTATTTTATAATATATAAGTATTTATACATCATTACGACACATATATCTCATGGTGTATTTACATAATATTGAACAGACAATTACACAATAAATTTGTAAATAAATTATATTAATAATTTTTAATAAAAATAACTTCAACTACACAGCTCTGTAGTTATTTAAGCTAAGTATTTAGTAAAATTATATACAATTATATTGATAATCACTTATGCAATATTTGCTATATGTCAATGTGAGATCTCAGAGTGCACTTATATGACCTTGCTGATTCCAACTAACTGAAGTAGTTTCCTGCTGTATCTACAATATTTCAGCTATAACTGTAAAGCAAGAGGCTCTCAAACTATAAATTGACATTATTATAATTATAAAGATATATATACTTCTATAGAAAACAAATCTTTCTAGAATAAAAAATATGTTAATATAATTATTACCAAGTATAGCATTATTATTATTAAGTTATTAATAATAACAAATATTGCAAAATAAATATATACATAGTACACAGTTTGTTATGAATTAAATTTTCATTTTATTATTTTAAATAACAAAGTTTAATATTTACTTGTACAGTTTCCCCTTTTTGCAATTTTTTTAAATGCCTAATTTTAATATACTGTTTTCAAATTTTATATAATATTAATAGTTTAATGTATCAAATGTTAATATTTTTTAAAGTGATTACTAATTCTCTACTCTTTTGGTTCATATATTAGAATTAAGCCCTGATAGAACATACTTAGGATATCTACATTTTTATATTACTCTTATTTGTAATATGCAATTGTTCCACAACTATGCAGATAGGATATAATAATAAGAAAAAAACCATAAATTGAAAAATACAAATTATTTATTATCTAAAATATCCTATATATATAAAATTATATTAATTATATATACATACTTGGTTTACAGATTATAAATATCAATATGACACAACCACACATCAAATCATGATTCTTCCCTTTTTTGTTGAAATAAAATAAATATTTAATAACTAATGAGCGGATTTTTATGAATTAATAAAAAAATTGTTAATGCATTATTTCTTGAACATTCAATCAACCTCAGGCATATTTTTTAATTATGACAATATAAGCATATGAATAAAATATACCTGTTTTATTGGGTAATTTATACAGTCATTTTATAAAATTTTATTTTATTTTATATGTATATTTTCAAATATATTATCTTTTTAATTGTATTTAGATATTAAATGTAAGGGACTTTTTATTTTTTAACATTATCTATTTTAGACATGTAATGCTTTATTGACTAGAAGTCCACTTGTAGTTATCTGATAACTCACGCCATCTTGTAGTTTGCTAATTGGTGTTAAAAAATAAGTATCACTTTGTCCTGTTTCACTAGTAATTAATAAAGGTAATAAGGCATTGCCTTCTGTTATCAGATCTGCTGATTTGGATGTTCCATTATCAAGTGCATCTTTTTTCTCCAAGTCAGTTTTACTACATCCTTGATTCTGTATATTCTGATTTCTGATCATGAATTCTAACTTAGAAAATTTTACTTGTGGGAATTGAACTTTCATAAATCTTCTAAATGTTGAATACCCCATTATTTTTATATCTGGAGACATTTTTTTACAATACTGAATATATAAATTGTACACTACTTTACGTGTAATATTTGATGGAAGATGTAATTGTGCGTTCTTTGCAACTTTCGTCTTTTGTTTTGTTTCTTGCAATTCAATAAAATTTTTTAAGAATTCTGTAGCAATTTTATAAATATCTAAGGAAAACGTATTGTGAGGAATTTTTCCATGATTTCCATGAACTCGTGGAGTAACACCATGGGTCATTAAGTGTTTCCTAATTCGTTTTATTTGATAATGTGTACAATTTTCTAGGTATAAAAAAGCATCCAAACATACTCTTCTACCCTGATATACATATTGTGCACGTAATCTACGTCGCTCTGTATGTCGCACTGTTTCATATGGATTGGTCAAACAGGCCATGGTAACACCCATTAAATACATATCATGTTCAGCTTTTGTTAATTCTGCAATATTTAATCTATGACGATACACTGTTTCAGGATTTAAACCTTTAAAGCACTGATCATCCTGACATTCACATCCTCTTTTAAACCTCTGTAATACTTGAGTTAGACTATCTTCTAACTTTGTGGATTCATAATTTGATTCTCCTTTATTTTTATGTTTCTTCACTTTCAATTTTGTTATGTTTTTCTTTGGCTTGAAGGTACTACTTGTTGCATCCATATGTATTTTCTGTAATACATAAGTCTTTTATATATTATAAAAACTGCTGTTAATAGATTATTACCATATAATTTCATATCTTAATATTATACTGATATAAAATTAAAAAATATAATGATTAATTGGTATTGATACATACTACCATAAAAATATTCTTTTTTATATCGTTTTAACACATATGTCTACTTACCTTTTCTCTTATTTGTGTATAAGTCAACTCATCATTAACCATACATTGACAAGTGGATACTTCTACCTTTTGATTTTTATTACGTAAAGTATCTTGCAATGTTACAATATCTGGTTGCATTTCAATCTCATTTTTTTCACATAAAGTAGTATCCATATTCCACTTAATATTATACAATGAGGTATTTTTTAACTCTTTATATGTTCTGGTAAACAGTAATATTTCAATGATAAAATTATACAAACGAAAATAAAAAAAAAAGTTGATGATAGAAATCAAGTATTGTGTGTTTAAAAAATATTATACAATAAAAATTTCGAATAGAAAGATTCTAAACAAATGATCAGCTGATTAATGTCAGTTATATGTTCGTGTCAATTATAAAATTTGTTTAAATTTATTTAACAAAAAATAGGTCAGAAATTATAAAATAAATGATAAAGAAAATTATAACGAATGACATAAATGACAAAATAAAGATAAATTTATTATTGTGATTTTTATTTAGAAAATTACATCCGAGATCGATAAGGTTGAGAATCGCTACACATAATGGCTTTCCATCTTTATGGGTATGTGGCAAGTCAAATTTTACTTACCTTTTTTTTAATTTGACTTCGCGATTATTTTCACAGTTAGTTATAAATATCTTTTAAAAAATACCACATTTGAAATATATGCTGTCACGGTATTAACTTCTCGCAAATTTTAATAATACCGGGTAACATTATAAAGCACTACGCTTAATGATATGGCGAATCTAGTTCTTAATATTTCGTGGAGGGGATAACAGTGCTAGTCCCGTATAAATGGAACAATTTCCATGTTACATTTGTATAAATTGCTAAAATTATCAAAATAATTTCAAATAATTAACATTTGTTTAAATTCTTTTTAACTTTGATGAACAAAGAAAAATCTATTATTCTGCTAATTTGTTTAATAAATGGTTATGTCATATATTATTTAAAAAACATTGTTTTAAATTTACATAAATTTTGATTCCATTTTTAGAAGAATCATTAAGTCACGATATATATAAATATACATATTCAAATAATGAAAAAAGAAATTTTAAAACGTATTATGTATATACATATATGTAAGTACATATCCATATATTCATTGTAATATGAACTTGAGGTATGAAATTGACAAATATTCATAGCAAACTGTTCATTAAATTATATTAGAAATTTATAATTATAGTATTGATTTTGTGTTTATGTAATATGACTACCGCTAACATGTAAACAAATCGGATTGTCCCATAAATCAATAATCTGTTTATAGTTCGAATAAAATTGTAAAAGAAAAATATAATTATCGCGCAGATCGTTTGTACTTTGAATTTTCGTAATATTTCTTTTAGTAACATTTTTATACATTAAATTAATTTAGGAAGTAGTAGAATAAAGTGTATGATCCAAACCTGCACATTTCGTCGAGCAGTGTTGATGACAGGGGCAATTGCAGCCGTGTGTTGACTTTCGTCGAAGAATCATACTGTGCTTTTTTACTTCACTAAATAATCGTTTTTTACGTGTTACAAAATATCGCGCGATATTATCGATAACATCAACACTTCACGCAACAATTTGATTTGTCGTCAATATTACAAGTCTATTCTATTACTGATATATATGAAATATTCTAATTTTATCGTGTGCATTAATTTGATGGAATTTCATGATAGTCGATTCTTATTTTCCGCTCGGATATTATAGTCTATGTTTCCAATTATTCTTACGCACCTAATGCCTCGAAATAACTGCAACGCGATCACTTTATCCAAGAATAAAACGAATTAATTAGGAATGCTGCTAATAATATATAATATATTGATGTAAAAATTCTAATTATAAGATAAAGATGATTACATTGATTCGGTGCTTTTAAAACTTTATTGAATGCATCTCGCAACTTATAATCCTGCAATTTTATGACTTTTCACCATAAAACACCTACAACGGACGACGACCTCTACCGTAACCTAACAGAGTACGCGACGCCATAATGCTCCACAGTAGAAGTAAAGACAAGACGAAACAACCAATCACGAAAGACTTGATTCCTATAGTGGGGTAACTGCACGTGACTTGCAGCGTGTCAGTCAAAAGTGTCCGATTAAACGTGGATTGAACTAAAATTCTATATAATTCTACTATGTTATTATTTTATCATTGAATTGAAAACACGTTGGATTATAAAAGAGTCGCGCGATAGATTTTTAACATATCTTTTCAATCGCAGCATTTATGTTATAAGAAATAAATAATATGAATGCGTATGTATGCAATAATTCCTTCATTGTATAATATAATCATAATGAAAGTTTTGACGTATAATAATTAAACCAAATAATGTATAAAACGTCTGCTTTTAAAATATACTATAATTTTTACTTTATATCATGCAAGATAGGTAAATAAAAATGATTATCCACCATTAAAAAAAAAATGTTTATACATTTAACGCATTTACGACAAAAATTAAAATAATACATAACATATTAAACTTAAGATAAAACTTACTAAGTAAACTTACAATTATAATATAATTTAACAAAAGACAATAAGGAAACTATGAAAAATTAAATTTAAACGTATTCAAACTAAGAATATTGTTAGAAAGCAAATGCATCAAAATATGCAAGAAACGCCCAAAAAATCAATCGAAAACAGTGCAGAATTAAAAGTAAGTGCATGCGATGGAGGAAGTAACAGAAAGAGTAGTGGAAAATAACTAAGATTTGAACCTGACAAGACAATAAATTATATTGAAATTATACGAAATTCTCGAAAACTTACCAGCTTCCAAAATTTCGAGATCCAGGTTTCCACTTCGACTATGACTGATACTACTGCTACAAGCATTATAATTGGACCTATGAGACTCTTCCATTGCGCGGGAGGCACTGCGTTTGAACTGTTCCAAAAAACTGTCTATTTGATTTTCGATGCTGGTCGGCGAGCTGGCCATCTTTTTGCGCGCCACTCCTCAGTAAACGTCAACGTGCTGGAGATGGGAATGGAAGTTGATCTCATAGGTGTGCGGTTTTCCCACCGCGACGATGAATTCGGTCTAAGGTGTTCGAGCTACATTTTACGGTGTCAAACTATCTACACCATTGGATTAGAAGAATTAGAACGCACAAGCGAACAAATCGCTAGAATTTTGTCGACTGTTGTATCTCCTCCCGCTACACGAAGCATGTTTGTTTGTCGTCGAGGAACGCCCGGAACTGAAACGACGCATCGCTTACTGCAATATTTTCGCGACAGGTGTCGCGAATGGCTGTGAAATTCGTGCATATGAACGTACGAATACAAAAGAGGTATATGATGTGCATTGTTTATTACAACTTTGATTTTTATTCGATTTGTATGATTTTATAAGATAAATGATTGAGTAATTTCTTAATCTCTTTCTTCTGCATGTTATTCTATGCATATTTTTGTTTATTTAATGTTCACGAAGTATATAAACAAATTTAAAGTGAAGTTTTAAAGTAGAATTTGTATTATCCTTAATTAAAAAAGGTTCAAATTATGTTTATTGGATATATGAAAAATTAATATTTTATTCAGAACAATTTACACATCGCTTCAGAACTTGGAGTTCAGTGTCATTTATCAACATTTCTATCATTAATGTTAAACCAATAAACAATTGACAGTAGTTTACAAATTAAAAAATAAAAGATTTCTGTTATTATATGTACATATGCTTCTATGTAACTATATATAATCTATTGTATGTATATATATCTTGTTCGCGTAGTAGTGCCTGCTAAATCTTCAGTCGATAATACAGAGTGAAGATAAACGGTATTAAAGGAGGGGAGAACGACATGACATGGAAGGAGAGTCGCAAGTCGTCACTCATTTTGTAGCGTTGAGAAGTGCGTACCGTACGGCTTCTTGGTAGTTGTGCGGGCATCGGCAAGTGTTAAGTGTGTAAAATCGGTCCGTTAAAAAAGAAATACAAATTTTTTAATCATGGGTGGTAAGTCTAAATTTAACAATATATGTATCTCGATCTTTTCTTTCTTTCACACACCTTGCCCTGAGGTTACAGTCATTGAAAGCTCAATTGGGATGTATGATAACGTCGCCGGTAACCGGTCTTGACCCAATGACCTTCATATGAATTATATCTTCTATAGACAACGAACAATAACCTCTTAAAACATAAATATGGATGCATAAGAACGTGTACATTTTTATTTCATTATAACTGTTTAATTTATTATTTTTTAGGTTAGGAACAATCATTTCCTTCCGATATTTTATCAACAACTCAAACGCATGTATCTTGTTTTATTTTGCGAAAATTGGTCCAATTCGCGCTCAGTTTCACGATGTTCCTTTTGGACGCATGCGCGAAATCTCTTTTTTACTTTTTGATAGATTGGCGCGAATTTAATATTCTATATTTTGTGTTATATATACTGTTCTCATATTAATTATTCTTCGCATAATTATATTCTACAATTAATTGTTTAAAGTTACATTATAACCAACTGAATTATCGCCATCCCTTTTTTTTTCAATAAAACGTGTGATTCTATTCTTATGAACATGATCAAGCGGCCATATTTAAAAACCTAACATGACACACCTTTTAAACTTAGAAGTATAAAATAAAAATATCTGATCAATTGCAATGATTTTATGTTTTATAATTACACAATAAATTGTGTTTATATAATTATGTTTAAAATATTGTATTTAAAAAATAACATTGACTCGTAATTTATTTAAATATATGTATACTCTATTTATTTAAAGTATATATACATTTACAACAAAGCACAAATTCCTTCTTTTTTATTGTTTTGTGCATTAGAAACAAGATTCCTTCTGCATAAAATAAGATAACAGTCGGTGGTATTCCTGTAGGTTATTCTTAGCCGTCAGGGGGAGAAATTGCGGCTCTTTGCCAAAATCTCCTATCTCTTTATATTTATTTCGAACCCGGTAAAATTCGACTTCATGAAAAATTTGCTTCTGTAACTTTATCTATTTGTATTATATATTTGCATCCAATATTTTTTTAGTGAATATGTACATACCGAAAAGATTCACGTTTTATTATCTCCATTTCATATTGTAAATATTTATTTTCAGCTGAAATTACTCCTAATTCGTATTACTTAATTGAAGATTTCTGTAATCAAGTATTACTTAATATTATTACGACGATAATATTAATGCGTTTATCGATCGACATGCTACGATGATGTAACAGGGAGCCGCTATGTATTCACGAAGAATTTTCATTCATGAAGAATAAAAATAAAAGATAATATATTAAACGAAAATTGTGACATTAAGCAAGTAGTTTCACTCGATGCTTCTTCCTTTCTTATTTAATATTTATCTTCTCAATAAAAATTATGTCACGAAGCAATTTTTAGTCATTTAAAAAATCAGAATCGAATTACCATATTGTATGATTTGAGTATTGTAATATTGCAGTTAAAATTCTTGTATTCCGAATAAAAATGTGCACCGCCACAACTAATACAATTACGCTAAAACGGAAGTTCATTGTACGACAATTGACGCGAAATAGCCGTGCACTATTTTTATATAGATTCAGTCTTGACCTTCGTCTAGACGGGACCCGGAATTCTAGATTGCAAGGTTCGTCTAGATGTCTAGACGCACTCTACGATTCCCACTGTACCTCTTTATAGAACGGATTTCTAATTAAATACGATCTTTCTTGTCCCTTTTTCCTCACCCTTAATTCTACGCTCCACTAATTCGGGATAGTTACGAAACGTAAAGGTGACTAGTCCCTAGTGCTCAATCTTCGTATTTCATTTATGATATTCGGAAGGGATAAATGAAAGAATAGTTTGATAGTAACAACATTAAACCTAACTAGGTAACAAGTAATTAGAAAAATGAATAGTTCAAAGCGAGAACTGTCTAAAATGAGCTTAGCTTGTTTTATAAACTTTCTGCTCAGATGTCCATACCATGAACTACTCGGCATAGAATTTCACGACGTTACATCCGCATAACTGCCCGTAGCAAATAAGTTGATAAAATTAGATCCAGACAATGGACGCTCCGTCAGTCCTCTACGGTTTCTAAAATTCCATCAGTAAATCAATTTGTACACTTCTATTTATAAAGTCTTGAAATTTTTCATATAAAATTGAAGTTTTTTAATATAATATGTATAGGATAGAGAAAATGAAGAAAACTCATTGTTTTTTAATGAAAAATACGAAAGAGAGCTAGAAAATTTCTTAATACATATATGCTACACAGCTAGAATTTTTGCAATTTTGAGTAAAAAAGAGTTTCAGTGAAGTCATAATAATTCCAAGTCTAAAAGTTTTAGAATTTAGAAATCTTAGAATTGCTCCAATTCTAATAGTAACTAGAAAATTTTTTATATATATCTAGTATAAATTCAAAAAATTCTAAGTAAAACTGTTTCAGAAAAATCAGAACAATTTCAGGTGTAAAAGTTATAAAAGACTCTTTTAGAGTTTTAGAGATTTAGAAGCTTATGGTTCTTAAAAGAATCTCTACAACTCTAATAGTAATTTGAACTTCGATATCGTAATCATAATGGAATCTCATGCTGATATTGTGATTGAAGATACGCGTAATCGAGAAAACTATCTGGATGCACATTATTCCGAAATAAGGAGCGATAATAATGGATTATTCACGTCGTAGGAAAAGGTGTCGATTCGTATACGTCTGTCTGAAGTATGATCATATAAAGAAATCTGGTCAGGCTTGGGAGACAAGTGCTTGACCTAAGGCAAAGTATATGAATGCATTTTGTACAAACGCGAGGCTGGGTTGCTATTATAAGCTAGCCGGCTTGTATAAATATAAACCTGTGTGGCACAACGACGCCGGCAGTTTGCCTCTCGGGTTTCGTCTGCATATTACAATATACGAGAAGGCGAGCACCGCCTTTCTCATAGCCAAGATAAATGTTTTGTGTCTCTTAACACGCCCTGTGATAATGTCGGCACACCAGGAAACAAATAGAGAGACACTACTGCCAAAATCGTGACACACCAGGTTAATATGATTCTTCCGGCCATCGACTATTGGCCAACTTGGATCCATGCGTAATTAAGTGACGAAATAAACACGACGAATTGCAGTAATTTTCACGAAATATTCTTAGAAAAGACGAATCGAGTTTTCGCGTTTACCTAACGAACTTTATTTATTTCTTCATAGATAGATGCGATGAAATATCGAGCATTACATTCATATTAACAAACTTGATGTTCTCATATTGTTGTGTAAGAACAATAAGCCAATATTAGAGACGAAAAACCTATTTAATACAAAAGTATTTTTACTGTATTTTAAGTATTCATTCTAGGATATCGAACAATTCAAATTATTTCTATTGGTGATTATGACATTGATTGAAACTGCATTCAATTTTTATAATTTATCTAGATTATTGATTTAAAATTTCATGATCACCAGCATAAACAGTGCTAGGCAATGTAAAAGTGTATAAAAAGATTCGATGCGATTCAATGCGTTATCTTTCGAAATACACCGGCAGCAGAAATCCGAGATTTTTTCTTATATCTATTCTCTTTCTCAATTCCCCTTATTATTTTTTTTTACGCCCATGATTCACACAATTTTTTTGCATTCGTTGCATTTAATTTCACTAAAGCCTTTGGTGTCATCCGCTTTCGTATAAATTCTTTGAACCTGACAACAGATAAAAAATGTTAAAAATGATGTTCTGCAAGAGAAACCTCAAATCAGATCATGAATTAATTAGGAATAATTCTAAAATGATATCAAACACTCAACATACATAGTTGATAATCAACTGTTAATTTTGTAAGTGATGTAAGTTAACATTGATCACCGCTAGAAGTACAAAAACACTAATTATAATAACTTTGATGTGGAAATAAACTTTACTTATCCTTGGTTCATTTTCTATCAAACATTATAAATGAACAAATATTTGTGATTCTACACTATCGATAATTTCATTGAATTCCACGTGGTTTTTTAAATTCAGAAGAATTTCATTAGATGTTAAATATGTAAAATCCATATACTGATAACGAAAATCGTTTTCTTCATATATCCATGTAATTGCATAATTGGATTGCGATTTAAATAGTAAAATTAGCAGCATCTAAATCATGGTATAATTAGATACGCAAATAGTATTCGCCGGTAAATTGTATGATAATTAATGGACGCTGTATCTAATTATCAATAACTAGACAATTATTGAATACCTTTAATTTGTTACACTGAATAGTGGTATTTTGAAAGTATCATTTCCGTGATTATAATGATAACTTCGTGAAATGCACCTAGCGCAGGAAACCTAATATCTCATTCAATGTCAATACATATAACACAGCCTTTCCATAAACGCGAACGGTATATTTTCAAGGCTTATGAGAGAGGGATTACATACATGAAATAATTCTAGAATTATTACGTATATGATGTAGTTTCACTTTGTGTTTCGTAAAATACATGCTGAGTAATAAAATTCGAAAAGCGATCGAATTTAGTCAGGTGTCTTGTGCTGATTCTTGCGCTATGGGATGGATACTTCCGGAGAATGATTATAAATGCTTATTTATAACTTCATTAAGGCATTTAATCCAGTAATTTATGTTAACAATTCATAGAGTTATTTTACATACCATTTTATGTTAATTTAATCTAAATGATGACTTTTTGTAGCGAAAACTAAATTCATTACTACTTTAGTCTTGATATTTTGTTTTACCGATGTAACGGTGTTCCATAATGTTACAATTAAAAAGAAATGGGTCTGCTAGCTAATAGTCACTCATTTATTGTATGGGATTAGGATTTATGTATTAGATATTTATGTATTACATGATATTATGTTAATTAGAAATACTTATTTTGAACATTATGTGAGAGCTACTTAAAGAGTTGATAATCATAAGGGAGCAGAGTAAGATGTTTTATCTTTTACATGTATATATTCTAATGTAGTTTCTTGATCATATTCTATCTAACAAACCTATCGCTGGAGCACAAGTAGTATTCAGATAAATAGCTAAAAATAATATTTTTATTTTGGAACTAAATTTCTCGAGATTCAACAACTAGCCGGGGAGAACGACGTGATGACATTTACGAAATAGAAATAGAAAGGGTTATAAATAAAACAGCGTCGTTGGATTTCTTATTGGTGAAAAACAAGTTGAACGCATTTAAGTTCGCTTGCTTAGATCAAATGAATTTCTAGCATGTGCGTCTTCTTCTATTTTTATCACTTTAGAAAATGTTTATGCATGCATTGAACGCGCACTTTTGTAACTTTTCGAATTAATTCGAAAATATGTTTTTTAAAGAATATAATACACTTATAAAAATATATATATATAACATATATATATATATATATATATATATATATATATGTAAAAAATTGGGAGATTATTTTCGGAACAGTTCGAAATTACAATTCGGAATTTGTAATAATTGCATATTATTTGTATTACTATTACAGATAGACAGTTTTTGCGTTAGACAATTGTTAGAATTGTGTAATTGTATTTATGTAATCATTAGGAAGATAACAAACATAACAGAATAACACCAACAAACTTCAGAATGTTATCTTTGATCAGCTATATATACCAGAAGAATATATTTTTACTTGTAATGTTTATTAATGATATAATGTCGAAGACAATTAAAAAATCAATGCTTCAACCACTTATAAACTGATAAGACATTTGTGACATGTATGACCACTTATTTTCACACATAAAACATGTCTTATCAATTTATGTGCATAACATTGCACACACGAACATTGCAATTTATTTACACAATTACAAAGAAATATTAACTACTATTTTTTTCTTTAATTATAATTGTTCTATTATTTTTCTACAATCATTCTGATAATAATCTATTTTAATTTCAAGGATACGCCTGGGTTACATTAGCTACCAACGACGCTTATTCTTTGGGAGCCTTAGTTTTGGCACACTCCCTGCGTCAAGTTGGTACTAAGCACGAACTGGCCGTTTTAATTACTCCTGGAGTAACACAAACCATGAGGTAAACTCATTTCTGAATGGTTTATATTAGTATACTTGAATGTTTGCGTATTCTTCAATCTTCAAAAATCGTTAAAAAAATAAGGAGATAGCATTAATATATTTTTGTTTGTATTTAAATTGCACATTAGATGCAGTTGATAATTCTTGCTTAAAATAAACGATTATTAACATTTTTGTATCAGCATACAACTGAAATATTCTTTTTAATTGTATTTAGGGAAAAATTATCAGCAATCTTTTCTCTGGTAATGGAAGTAAATGTACTTGATTCAAAGGATGAAGCTAATTTAGCACTTTTAGCTAGACCAGAATTGGGTGTTACATTTACCAAACTGCATTGCTGGAGATTGACTCAATATGAGAAATGTGTGTTCCTTGATGCAGACACGCTTGTAAGTTTGCACAATGATTCACTTAATGAAGACATGATTACTTTTTAAGAATTTAAAAAGAATTTTAAAAGAATTTCGTGCTTTTATTTTCTATATTGCGCATATGTTAGGTCATCAGAAATTGCGATGAATTATTTGAAAGAGAAGAACTGTCTGCTGCTCCTGATGTGGGTTGGCCTGACTGTTTCAATTCTGGTGTATTTGTATACAGACCATCCCAACAAACTTTTGCTTCTATTACTGCATTTGCTGCTGCTAAAGGTTCATTTGATGGCGGAGATCAAGGATTATTAAATATGTACTTTAGTGATTGGGCTAAAAAAGATATTTCGAAACATTTACCGTTTATCTATAATATGTGTTCTACTGCTACATACTCTTATCTTCCTGCATTCAAGCAGTAAGAAAATCTGTTTACTCTATTATAATTCTCTTACTTCTTTACATATACATGTATAACTTTTCATATGAGTAATACATAAATAGAAGATAAGGTAATTATAAATTTTGTTATTTAATAGGTTTGGCAATGATGTTAGAATAATACATTTTATTGGTATTACAAAACCATGGTTACAGTATTTTGACACTTTGACTGGTATTGTTCAACCACCAATGGACTCTTCACACTTGCAACCATTATTGCAATTATGGTGGAACATATTTTGTGAAAAAGTACATCCTCAATTATCACCTATTATGGTAAGTTTGACTGACCATTTTTTAAATTAATCTACCACACTGATGACTTCAATATAATTTAGAATATAATTTATAATTAACCTTTTTTATTCTTTTCTGAATCTCACTATAGCCTTAAATATTAAGAAAACAGGTAAGGTTTAGATAATATGCTTTCATTTTTGTTAAAATACCATATAAAATATGTAAGAATTTTTTAAATATATCTAGAAACAGAATATATAACATTTCGAATGCACAATCACAAACATGCTTGATAAAACATAGCTAAAACTGTATATATATTGCACATAACAAATAATGTATATAAAAGTTACTGTGTTATAATCAGAATATTTAAAAAAATCTTTGAAAGGTTTAATCTCCTAATCGTTATTAATTCTTTGGTCAAAGAATTTTTATTAATAAAATTGAATGTGCATGTTATTATTTTAAATAATAATATTAGAAGTGCTATTAAAAGCTATTCAATTACAAGTTATTTACAAAATTTTTATTACAAATATATTATTATATATATATGTACATACATGTGTTGCAGTGAATTTTTCTGACATGATTTGTTTTTTGTTGCATTTAAAATATATTTGACTTTTTTATTTTTTTTTAATTTCCAATATTAATATTAATAGCTGAATTGATATAAAATATGTATAAATTACAAAAAGGACTGGCAAAATATTTTATCACAGCTATTAATGTTTAATATTTATTTTTATATATTTTTTTTAGTAGATCAGTGTCCATTTTTTCTCTTCTATTATTACATTTATAACATAAATTTAATATATTTTTATCATCATATAATATTATTTGATGTCTATTATAGTTGTAGTTAGTACTGTATTAAATTTATACTAAAATATAAATTATTTTTAATCTATAAGTATATATTTTTTATAAATCTAATATATCTAAATACAATAGTTCAATGTTGAAGCTTATAAAATATTCTATATGATCAATTAATATTTAGTATTTATTATAATATTAAGTGCAAAAAAAATGGACACTGTCAAATTAGTTTTCTACTAACCAATTGAATGTGCATTTTTCTGTTTTGGCATGATGCTTGCATAGGCTACCAGCACATTGGCACCAATTTGGCACAAATTTACTCCTATGCCTTCTGAATCCTTTTTTCCAAGAAGTCCCACTTACATGGACATGCAAAACAAAATACAGAATGACATATATTTAGAACCACCAGATTTCTCAGAATTCCAAGATCCATGGGAAAATTATTATGTACCAAATGATTCAGTTATCTATAACGCAGAAAATAATAAAAGTCAACAGTATTATTTCAAAATCAATAGTTCTTCACCTATATCTATATTAAATGAAAGTTCAAAATCTGTATGTCAGACTCAATCATCGCCAGAATGTAACAGGGAATTCTATCATAATCAACAATATAGTGAAAATATGTCTTCTTCACATATGCAAAATCATCGTAATCAAGTACAGTTTATTCAATTCATGAATGAAACTGAGCAACAACATTTGTTTTCTAATTCCAGTGATACATCCACTTTAAGTATAGAATCTAATCATCAGCAAACTCAAGAGAGCGTAGAAAAATATATTTCCATGCATAATATGCAATATCGTCATTCTAGTGAATCCCAATATCAATCTACTAACAACCAATATATTTCCCAAAGTATTTGCAATGATAGTAATAGATTAGTCTCAGAAGAAACACAGCAACATCAACATATTGAGTACAAACATTCCTCTAATAATAGTAACAAATCATTTTCAGAAGAAATAAAACAACATCGACATAATGAAACTTATGTTGATTATCATTGTAGTTATTGTCAAATGTTTGATAATTTAAATAATAAACAACTTGTTCAACATTATGAACAAGGAAATCAAACTTGTAAATCTTTAGATGTCAACATTAATCATGACCAAGCTATGACAAATAACATAGCTTATCAGAATAATCTCTCAAATAAGCAAAATACTGAACAAAATGAAAATATAAACGTTACAGACAAACGGACAAGCACACTAATATCTACTAGTCCTCATCCTGATTCCAAACCCTGTACAGATTTCCACAATGTAGCAACGCAATCTGATTTACACATAATGGATGATCCATATAGTTCAAATGTAAGTAATTGTTTCTGTATATTTTTCTTTATATTAAAGTTAAAAGTACTCTCTTATTATTTTTTAAAATATTTGCATTATAATTTTGAATGTATTGCTTGTACATTTAGTATTTTTTGGGACATTACTTGTAGCCTTAATAAAGTTATTTAGTATAAAGTTTTTGTTATTCAATATTTTTAACAATGCTAATAAATGTTTTTTGCTCTTTATAGTTTTAGTTACTCTACATTATCTCACAATTATTAGTGAAAGTGATATTTGTTAAAAATTATTCAAAAGGTATAGCTTCCTTGAAATATAATATGTTATTATTATTATTATGTTATTAATTTGCACTAGATTTGTATGTATATTGTTTTATGTTTGTGCTATATGTATTTATCATATTACTATCACATATAAGCAAGGTAACTTTACAAAATAATTTATATGAATGTATATTTATATAATCTATATTCTTATATTTCTTCATTTTACTATCAGGTTACTAGTTATTAAATAAGAGGATCTCTTCTGATTTCATAGGCTGGCTTAGCTGGTGCCTTGGCTCAAATGACATTAGGTGAACCCAGAAGCGCTGAACAAATTGCATTAGAAGAGCATATGCGAAAACAAAGTTGGGAACAAGGTCAGATAGATTATATGGGTCGCGATAGTTTTGACAATATTTGGAAAAAAATTTGCGAAACACTTGCTCTTGCGCCTCCACGGTTACCGTCCCCTCCTAAAGTAATTAATTAAGTAATACATAATGAATTGATAAAATTATGATTTGCACATAAACATATCTATATCATGATTTGCAGGAAACGCAAAAACCTGAAAAAGCAATTGACAAGTCTGATGAATCTGTTGAATCTACTGAAGCTATTCAATCTACTGAATCTGTAGATGAAGTGGATAAAGAAACTGGTATGTATTACAAAATATGTGTAAAATTATTTTTATAAATATTTTGTGATTATAAAAATTATTCAACTGCAAATGATATAAAAATGAAACAAAACTTAAGTTAGAAATAATATTTTTTATTATACGATAATTACGAAATTAATAGAAAGAATCTGAAATTTGATTTTAGATTAAAAATCTTTAATAATAATGGAAACTGTGTACGAAATAGAAAATTAAAGTGCTCATAATGCAAAGCCATTAACTGTTTTTATAAAAATGCTTTGCGATTTTATTTGCCTCCCACCCTTTTTTAATAATGCATGTGACATTCAAACTCATATTTGGAAGTAAAGATTTGAATTTTATAGGAATTTAATTTAAACAAAATATCAAATTGTATTTAATAATATACTAGAGAATTTTTATATAATTTAAACAAATGAAAAAATATATGTTTTTTATACAGTTTATCAAGTTTAAGTGTTTGAAACAGGAACAGAGGACAGCAACTAACAGATCCTGGCGCCATAGCATTGCTACGTCTTGTAATGTCGTTTTGCTTTAATGGGGTAAATATTTTGAGAACTCGCATCATCGATTCGCGATTTTTAAGTAAATTAAAAAAGTTTGTGGTACACAACTAAACCGATACACAGTATGTTAAAACTTGCATTATTAAAAATCATTTTACAATAATACTGTAATATTACATATATAATAATTCATGCTGCAATAAATTGTATCATATCATTACAATATTAATATTATATATCACTGATTTCTATAATTTATAAATCAAGGAAATATAGAATACATTAATATTAATTCCCTTTTATCAATATATCTGCATTGACAAATTATTTTTAATTCTTTAGAATAGTTTATAAAAAATGCTATTGTATTTATGTAGCTTACTTATATGTACTTAAAACTAAAAGCACTTTAAGCCTTTGATGCTTAATACAAATTTAATACTGCACTAAAAAATTAAATAGTAATTACCATATGCATGATATCTTTACATCATCTTCTTTTTTAACACTACATTTCCGATGCTTGTGTAATGTAATAAAAATACTAATTCTATATTCCATATGCTTTATATTAATCTGAAATATTCGTGTTCCATATATATATTATACTAAATAACATTTCATAAGAGCACTTTTGCAATAACAGTTTCAATCGCGATCATTATATCCTTTATATTAGAATTAGAACTTTATCTAAGTATACTTTACATATGTATTTACATAAAATGTTATTTGTATATATTCTTAATATATATTGCTTATTATTTTTATATTCATGTAGAAATTATCCAAATTTATTTTTTAAAATAGTAAAATTTAGATATGAGAATTATTAAGTAGAAAATGTATTCAATTACATTTCTATAACCTATTATATATATAATAGAAAGATAATAGAAAAAGAATATTTATATATACGAGTATGTAATATGATTATTTTTTCTTATTTAGCTCAGGCAACTACCTGTAATACTGAAGAACAATCTGTAGTTAATGATGTTCCTATAACAAATGTACCTAAATTATCGGGAGATCAAGAGAGTGAAGATAATATACCCCAAAAACTTTCAACAAAATCAGGAAGTGCAACACTTGATATATTTATGGATTTTTCTACAAGTTTGCCAATGCAAACATCTTATAAAAAAGTTGCAGAACCCAATACAGCTACAAGTACAAGTTCATTATTAAAAGAAGTTCCACAACAGACAACTGTATCTATAGAACCATCTAACTTAGTTCAATCTCCTTCAATTGAAGAACAAAAAGCAATTACCTCACAAAAAGAAATTAAGAGCGAGTTAAAAAATGTAAAAATTCTTGAAATTACAGTAGATACCCAAGAAATGAAAGAACCAGACCTTAGAGATGAAAAACATGCAAAAGAATTCCTAACTGCTTCTGAAATTCTAACAGTTAGCCCTGTTCCTATCCAAGTTGCAGAATCTGTATTACAAGTGGAACCAAAAGAATCTATGTCAGATTCTCAGATAATGCCGCAAGAAATTCTTTCTTCTACAATTACACCTGTTCATTTAACAGAAACAGAAGATAAGGTACATATAAATGGTTTGACATCTTCGATTAATTTTACACAAAATAAAGAAAAATTAAGTTCGGATAATTCCACAACTGCAATGGGTATTGATACTGCCAATAAATTAAGCCAATTAGAAGAAGCTTCACAGAGCTTATTATCAGTAGAGCAAGTTGAAACTCAACTTATTGAAACACCCGTATTATCTTCAGAAAATTTAAATATACCAGAGAAATCAGTGCAGGAACAAGCAATAGAATTAGGACAACAAAGTAAAGAAGATGAACCTGACAGGGATGAATCTAAGGGGAATGTAAAAGAAATAACAGAATCAACTGAAATTCCATCAGAACATGAAATAACTGAATCAGCACCATCAGACAAAACTCCAGTTAGGCCATTAAGAACAAAAGAATTAAACGCACCTTCAACAAGTATTCAAAAAACTGCACAGCCAGATCCAACAGATCAAGAGAAAGTAGTAAAAAAGACTGGAAGAAAATCTACAGAAAAGTCAGTATCAGAAGTAGAACCTATGGAAGCAACTGATGGTGATGGTGAAAAGAAAGTAGCCAAAAAAGTAATAAAAAAGATTACAAAGAAAACAAAAACAAAATCAGAAGAAGGACCAGACGATAGTGCAGCAGACAGTAGTTCTTCAAGTAAACAAAAAAAGGCTGTAAAAGTTGTTAAAAAAGGTATAAAATCATCACAAACACCTGTTACTGATATTACTGTTCCTGAGACAGCATCATCTAGTACTTCTGATGCACCAGTTCCACCTAAAAGAAAAACAAAACCTACAGCTTCAAAACCAGCTATTAAAAAATCCGATATAGAGCAGTAATTATATCAAAAAGCAGACAATAATTATTTACATATTCTATATGAAAGTTTAAAAACAAAACTACGAAAAGAATGAAAGGTGATACTCGCTAGTCCTTTCTAATTTTTTACATTTTTAATATATCTCAAACTGTATCACTCATAGCTTTGCTACTTTTTTTAAATATTTTGGAATTTTGTTAGATAATATTATATTTCAACATATTTTCTGCTTCATAATTTATATAATTTGATTACATGTCTCTTTTTTAATAATGTGTCAGCACTAAATAAAACTTTTCTAAATTATATTCCTATCTATTTGTTTACATATGTTGGAATGAAATTAATATCATTTAAAGTATAACTTCTGTAATTATTAATAATATATATTATTTTAATATGTATCTTAACTAATTTTTTACTCAATTATTAGCTTCAATTTATTTAGTAACATATATATGAGTAGCTGTGATTGATTATCTTTAAAATACATATTATTTTAACAAAGATGTAAAAGGATATTTTTACATTTTATAGAACTATTGGTCAAGAAATGTTGCAAAAGATAATTACATATTTATACATTTTATATATATTAATTTGTATCTTTGTATACTTATATACAGAAACATATATAATATGCAGTTGTACTATCATTATATACATTTTTAATTAAAAAAATGTCAGACATTGTGTTTGAATACATTCATTAAGATCAAAAGATACATAAGTCTTATTTATTACCCATTTACAGATATAATCCATTTCAATTTGTAAACAAAATTTAGTAATTTTAGAATTAAATTTCTGTACCTACATACATGTTTCATTATATTAATTAAATTATCCTTTACTGTATTTATTTAATATTTATGATAAATAAATACTATTAAAATTACATACTGTTTTCACTTAATATGTAATAAATAAAGATGCTAGAAAAGGAAGAGTATTTTATTCAATATTAGTTTTAATTATTGATTCCTTTTTTTATACAAAATATTTCTAGGAAACATTATGTGGAAATTGCATTGATTAATTTAACTCATATATAATTTGCAGTATTAATGGATATTGTAAATAAAATAAGTCATACACAATAGTAAGCTATAATGAAATACATTAATATTTTCTACACATATGTATAATATCTATTAAGGTATAAGTTGATGGTTAGGGATACCCCTACTGTCAGATAACCCGCACAGCAGGCGCAAGCTTGCGCCGCAAGTAGATGCGAATCTACGGCAATCTCTATACAGTCTTAAGCAGTATGGTCGCTTGTACAGTTTTCTATGAGTGACAAGTAACGGTTTCTACATAAAGAAAACGTCAAATAATGATTTATCATAACTGAAGTGAACCAAAATTGGTGTAATGATCAAAGATATGGCTGATGATGAGGCCATACAGGCCACTAATGACGATGCAAGTGAGTGTAAAAGATATGCGGTTCAACTTGGTTACTGGTCCGATCCATTTATTAACTTTTTCGTAAAACAACCTGGACGGAAAGCTCCGGAAATCAATCGTGGTTATTACGCAAGAGTAAAGGGGATTGAAGTGTTCGTTGACAAATTCCTTAAGGTATGTAATTCCGTTTTCTTTGAATTTCATTATTGCAATTTCAAAATTCGCATAACCTAGAACATGATAGAAACAATCCGGGATACAGCTGATTTGAGTAGCAAAGGACATACAATGCCGGAAACCTTGACCTGGCCGAGGCCCTGTCCTAATTTCCAAAGTTCTTCTTTTATCATGAAACAGTAGAATAGGTTAATCTAGTGCAGAAAACGCATCTTTTTCTATAAAAATAACGAACAATTGAAAATTGTGCTTCTAATTATTGAGCGATTTTCCGTTTTTTTTTTTTTTTTTAGTTAATGAAAGATAGAAATACTTTTATTTTTCTCCTTTAACTACTATAATTAATTAGAATCGTAGGCAATCTACGTATATGCAGCTATGCGTATATGTACACAATAATTATATTCATTTATTAACTTTTGTAATCATTAATTTAAGCGGAATAAAGAATGTGAATGTCATGATAGGATGAATATTTTAGTTTCATTATTTATATATATATTAATTGTATATTATGTAAATAAACATAAATTATTAATATAAATGTATGCACCTAAATAAGTTTACCTACAACACATAGTTGACATTAATGTATGACAAATGTAGCTATCTGGTGAAAAGGGACAAGTTATAAACTTGGGTGCTGGATTTGATACACTCTATTGGAGACTTAAAGAAGCAGGAAAGTGTCCAGCAAATTTTATTGAACTTGATTTCCCTAACATTACTGCTCGAAAATGTTATCACATCAAAAAACATAAACAATTAATAGATATGTTAAATACAGAAGGTAGAGTATATTTAGTTTTCTAATTTTTGTCTTTATGCATAGATTCTTTTCAGTTAGAGTTTACTTTGCAGATGGAGAAATTAGGTTTTCAACAACAGACCTACATGCTGCCAATTATCACTTGGTGGGAATAGATCTGCGACACATATCTGAACTTGTTAATAAGTTAACACAAGCAGAAGTTAATTTTAATCTTCCAACCATGTTCCTTGCAGAATGTGTCTTAGTATATATAGACACAAGTGCAGTTTCTGCATTATTAAAATGGCTTGCTGGAAAGTTTCCAAATAGTATTTTTGTTAATTACGAGCAAGTAAACATGAAGGATAAATTTGGTCAAGTTATGTTGTCCAATCTACGTAGTCGTGGATGTTTGTTGGCAGGTGTAGAAGATTGTGAATCTTTGGAAACTCAACAAAGACGGTACTCTAATTTTGTTATATTTCCTTTGTGTATTACCTTAAAAGTAATAACCATTTTATCAAAAATACAACTTAAAAATATACATTTCAGCTTTACAATAAACAGTTGGGAAGGCTCTAATGCATGGACAATGGTAGAGGTCTATGATTCACTGCCTCAAGATGACCGTAGTCGAATCGAACATATAGAAATGTTGGATGAGCGGGAACTTTTAGTTCAGTTATTGCAACATTATTGTATCTCAGTTGCTTGGAATGGTCAAATATTTAAAAACTTGTCTATAGCACAGGGTTAGCTTTTCTAACTCTTATAAGTTACTCCAGGTAGTGATACTGTGTCATTAAAAATCTATAAGCTTGTAAGTACATATGTGGTAACGAAATTATTGATTTTTAAGTTAATAAGTTTTGATCTTAAACTTTTCATATAGATTAATACATAACTTGATTTATAATAGTGTATTTTTTTTTATTATGTATAGATATCTCTTTCATATATATTTGAAGTATTATAAAAAACAATTTATATAAAGTTATATAAAATTGATGATTTATTCAAATAATTAATTTTATCATGTCGAATTTAAAACAAATATATTCTACTTCCATTGTGATTACATTTGTGTGCTATAAATATCGTAAAAATAATATTAAAATGGTATTAATGAAAGATTAAAGCCCTTTCATATCTTTTTGAGATAGCATAAAGCTAAAATAATAAATAAATAGCATAAAAAATATAAAACTAATTTTCAGTCATGTGACGTTTATTTCATTGCTATGAATTCCATGTATTTCCTGTAAAATTAGTATTTTAATTAGAGCTAATCTCAGTCATTAACAAACTTTATTTCCCTATCATTTACTACTTTGTACTTGGAAGTTCTTACAATTATATTTATAAATTTCCTATTAAAAAGAATTATAATTACAGATAGTATTTTAAATTATTAATCAGTTCACTACATATGCAGTTTCTTATGAAGGTAATTTATGTAAAGTAACAACATGCAACGAAAGAAAGATTTTACTTAAACATAAAACAATAGAACAGCACATGTTTTGGAAAGTAATTTTTGAGTATATTGTTTTACAAAAGCCCTAATTCAGACGATTATTTACATGTACAGAAAGAATTAATTAAAATACAATTGCTATTCACATTTATAAAACATTATCGCTTAGGATAATAAGATATAACACATTTCTGTGTATTAAAAAATATATACAGAAAATTGTATTTCCATTGTTATTATTTTCATAGAAACATGATAGATAAATGGATTATAAAGTCGTAAAAAAATTTCTCAGGAAACAAATTATCAATACATTAATTAGACAATATTTGAGTCAGTTTCATTCCAATGAATTCAAGTTGACTCATTACATTGTCGACAACTTAATAAAATACAAACAATGTTATTTTCTTATAAAGGAATATCAGGGTTGTGATATAAAAACTAAAAGTAATGTGGAAGAGTGGAGAATTTATCAGATGATAATGGTATTAAAAAATTATTATATTGATCATAAAATCGTTCTTCATTTCTACATTTTAATATATTGATTCTTATTTGACTTTATCAATGCTTCTTTTTATTTGTGATAGTATATTTACTAATATTCTTATAAAGGCTTATTAGACCATAAGGTATAGTACATAGGGGAAACACACAAATACATATATTAACAGATTGTGAGTTTGTGTTATAGAATTCATATGTTTTTAAAGATAAGATTACATACCTGGAGTAACACAAACACTAAGAAATAATCTAATATTCTATTTTTCTGAAAAGTTATGGATCACAGTTGTATCTGTCAGCAATGATAAATTCTTTCCAATTTCATGTTCTAAACATTCAATAATAAAATCATACTGGTTAAAATCATACTCATCATAATGGTTTCATACCACTTTATTTACGTTTGAATGATATTTATTATACATGTTAAATATTTTAAATAGCTTAAAGTTTGAGACTCAAATTGGTTTATTACTAATTATAATGAATTGGAGAAAAACACTGCCAATGTATAGTTGAAATGTAACATATTTATTATTAAGTTCTAAACAATTGTAAACTTTCAGATGCTGAAAAAACAAGCATTAAATATTATTTTATTACTGATTTTTATACAATCAGAAACGTTGAATATATGTGTAATTAATGATAGTTTCTGTTTTATGAATTCTAAAGAAAAAATTAATAATTTGAATCTCAAACTTAAGTGTAATACTTCTTATGGTAACGAAATACACAAATTTTGTTTTTGCATGTACTTCACTTAACGATTAATGTTATTAATGTCTTATATGGATGCTGTAAAAGTTAAATCGTACAATGGCTATATTCTCTATGTGCTTCCATATTATAGACAGATAAAAAAATGATCAGAAAGTATATTCTTACCTTTGTGTAATGTTGTGATATTGTTAAATTGTGCATTTATATTATGATTAAAAGAAGATAATCAAGAGTTAATATTAATTATAAATTAAAATACTATGGTACTTTTTTTCTTATATTTAATATCGCATTTAATGAAGACGTAAATAGGAGAAATGTTATTAAACATTTTTAAATGTATGATACAGAAAAATTCTACTTGCATTTAATTTATTATAAAAAAACTTACACACACAAACTTACTGTACATTACTCTATTTCTTAAGTATTCAATTCACTATTTTGTGAAATTTAATGAAAAATAAACAGCATCTACTTTCATGTGTATATTTTTTATAACAGTTTATTTACAATATCTCTTTTGTGTAAAAATATCAAAAAAATTTCAGTACTGTTACAAATTCAATATTTCTAATATTATATAAATTGTTAATTGTTGTACATTGATTATTCAATGACTGAACATATCATTAAAAACATAATGGGTTTAGTTGAACACATCCACCGGCATCGCACATGTTCTTTGAAATTTTGCTTAAGTTAGTAAATACATTTAATTGCTTATCAAATTTCAAATTAGAATTCGCACGATTGGATGCCTATAATATAATAGTTAATTTATTAAAAATAAAAATAAGGTATAAAATATAAATAAAAATATAAATATAATATAAAAATAAAAATTGAGTACATATCAATAAAATTATATGCTTACTATAGAACACCAAGTTTCTGCCATAAGAAGTTCGTGCTCCATACTTGGAAGTCTTTTGTTTGCAGATATAGTTGCTCTGCTTAATACAATAGCCATAGTGTATATATCAAACGCTGCTTGAGCTAGTCTGTTAAGAACAAATTGTTGCTCCACAATATTATTTGGTCCATATTTGACAATGGCACTTTCTATACTTTGACCAAAAGTTTCTATACTCTACAAATAATTATTTATCAATTAAATATTAATATATTTATGTCATAGTACTATGAATATATAATATATATAAACCTTAGCACACAATGTAGCACTTTTATCTAAATTAGGATGAACTAAGTGCGTAAGATTACGCGTTGATGACAATCCAATTGTTCGCATAGCTCTTTTGCTTAATTCTTCAAAGATCAATCCCAAATTGATGGTAGGAATCTTAAATGCTGACATTATTTGTCGCAAATGTATGCCTGCACATTGAAGCCCAGAAAGTACAACAAAAATACGGAGGACATCATTGGCTCCTTCAAAAATTCTAAAGACACGTAAATCTCGTAGAACTCGTTCGAGACCACTATCTTTCATATATCCCATTCCACCGAGTATTTGAATAGCTTCGTCACAAACCAACCATGCAGCTTCCGATGCAAAACACTGAAACAATTGTTTTGAACTAAAGAAATAAGCGAATTATTAAGTTTTATTTTTTTATACTAGAATCTCACTTTAGAAATTGCAGCTTCCAAATAATAATCCTGACTTCCATTATCCATGTTTCCCGCAATTGAATATGCAAGACTTTCAGCTACATAGTGTAACATCGCCATATGGCCTAATTTTTCCTGTATACTTCCGTAATAATCTATCGTGTGTCCAAATTGTACTCGTTGTGTTGCATGTTCCACTGCCTTTTTGATACAATAACGCATAGTTCCGGAAAGAGCAGCAGCCATACCAAATCGACCATTATTTAAAACATTCATTGCAACCTGATAAAATACAAAATGTTTAATAAATATTGTTTAAACAATTTGTAAAAAAATTTTATCAAAATCAACTTATACCGAAAAACCTTGTCCTTCACTCCTTATAACGTTTTCTGCTGGTATTTTAACGTTTTCAAAATTTATTTCTGCTGTATTACTACATTTAATACCCATCTTTTTTTCTGGTGGTCCACTTGTTACCCCACCAAAGGATTTTTCAACAATAAATGCTGTAACTTTATCCTTAGTTTCACCAGTTTTCGGATCTTTCATAGGGACTTGTGCAAAAACTGTCATTATTTCTGCTAAGCCACCATTTGATATCCAAATTTTATTGCCATTTAAGACATAATGTGAACCATCTGCTGACTTTATTGCACGAGAACGAATTGAGCCAGCATCTGAACCACTGCTTGGCTCTGTGAGGCAAAATGCTGCATAATCTCCACTACAAACTCTTGGAAGATATTTTTCTTTTTGTTCTGGAGTACCATATAAAAGTATAGCCTATATGGATTAAATTAAATTATTTAGATTATTATTTTTATATGGGATATCATAAATAAATAAATAAATAAAAATATACCTTGAACCCTATACTTTGATGTGCACCTAAAATAATACTAATACCTAAGTCGTGATATCCACATATTTCAACACATCTACTATATTGCGTATTAGTTAATCCTAGTCCACCATATTTTTGAGGAACTTGGAGACTAAATACTCCTAGCTCCCACATTGTCTGCAAAATTTTTTCATCTATCGATGCATTTTCATCATTCTTCACTGGATCATTTACTTTCTAAAAGAATAAAAATTTAAATTAAATTGATAAATTTCTGCTATAAAAAATTTGAGGCTTCTCACATTTTTGTTAAAACCTTGTTACCTCAAAAAATTTTTCTATGGGATCTATTATTAATTTTAATGTGTCAAGTTGTTCTTCATTCAAAACATCTGGAAATGGAAATATTTGAGCAGTCTCTAATTGACCAAGGAAAATATTCTTAACAAAAGATTGCGATTTTGAAGCTATGTTTTTTTCCTGCTTTTCTTCAGGCACATTTTTTATAGCAGCTTGTGTTGCAAAACATCTAAAATATGTCATATTATATAAGTGAATGTCAAATAATTTATTACTCTGATTAAATTTTAAATTAAGGATTCAATTATGTAATTTTTTTGTCACTTTTATATTACAGATAGATATATATACATATTATTCATTTTTTTTATATATAATGTATTGACAATATTGCATTTTTTAAAAATTATTTATATGAATAGCAACTGTTTTCAATTACATACTTTATGTATATAAGTATCATCTTATCAAATCAAAATATACATTCTGTTTACATATATATATATATATATATATCATATTTATCCAAAGTCCAATTAGTTAACATATTTTACATAAATATAAGTAGTTAAAATACAAATTTATAAATTCGTATATAATAACTTAATAATAATTTAATTAACATATATAAAATAATTTTTGCCAATTATTTTAGAAAGTGTAAAAAAATGTAAAATATTATACAGAATGTGTAAAGCAGTCTGCTATTTTATGACAGATAATTGTTGAATACTTTTATATGACACATACCTTTAACAATAGTATAAAAATGCTATTGTAATGTATTATTATACTTAAAAAAAGAACAATTTACCTGGCATTCGAGTTAATGATTTTAATAAAATTTGAGGGTTTTAGTCCAATATGCTTTGTAATTCGTAGCATTTTCAAAATTCACGTTAATACACAAATTTTACCAAATATTTATTTCTAATATAATAAAATGATTTTAGAAATTATTTTTACACCTTAAAATAAAATTTAAGACAAAATGGAAAAGAAGTAATCAACTTTTATGAAATTAGGACAAAGTTTAATTCTATGCTACTACCATTACGAAAAATTGAACTGATGTACAATTGGTTTGCAACACAAGAAATGCGTCTTATATACGTGTGGATACGATACACACACATACACATAGATGTATCTACATGTTTTTATGTTCAGAAATTTTAATATTTATAATCGATCAATAATAAAATAATATTAAACAATTTTGTTTACATGTTAATTAATGTCAATTAGAAATATCTAAACAGATGTTTTACATAATTCATATTTTTATTTTGGTATTTTATTAAGAAGAATTAATTTTTGTTAACTTAATATTTTGTCACATTTCCATTGCAAATTGCAATAGAAATTCTCTACTCTCTCTCTCTCTCTCTCTCTCTCTCTCTCTCTCTCTCTCTCTCTCTCTCTCTCTCTCTCTCTCTCTCTCTCTCTCTTCCTTTCTATGGTCATGCTTATGTATAAATAAAAATGTAATTGATATTCTGTGAATAACATTTTTTTCGATTATATATATCAAGAAATGTATTTTGAAATTTGATATTTTGTAACTTGGTTCACATACATATGTATATAACTCTAATTGGTGTCGTATCTGGTTATGCAAAGAAAAAGAAAATTATCGACTAAAATCCTGACATAAGCCGATATTTGACTAATCAGTACTGTTCGTAGTATTTAAGGAAATGCGGGTTGGAAATTTGGTGAACGAAAAAGCATATTTATGTCGGATTCATGGTACATATAAAGCGATATGGGCTGAATATGAATTGCATAAAATGTGAGTTATATATTTACAAAATTGTACATATATTGAGTGTATAAAAGTTACGGAGTATATAAAAATTACATAATATGAATAATAATAAAATATTTTACATAATGAAATCATATTATTTACCTACTAATTACAGGTAAACGATTTATTTAATTCGAACGATGTAAGGAGAAAATGATGTAAAAGATATAATTATGATTGGTTGCTACTAAATTATAGTCTGAACAAATTATTACACAAAGTATTAATATGAGTAACGTTGCTTCACAAAATGTCTCATTAAGATCATTATTAACACTTAATAATAATGATTGTAAAGAATTTGTTTGTGGCTGGGGTGCTGCAGTAATTAATGTATCTATTACTTTTCCTATTAATAAGATTATATTTAGACAGGTATGTGTAAAATAAATTATTTTGTAATATTTTAAACATCAGTATATACATATTAAATAAATAAATTTCTGTTATTGTAACAGATTTTAGAAGATGTTCCAGCCAATACTGCGTTTCGACAGATATCTAAAGAGGGAATAAGATTACTATACCGTGGAATTTTACCACCCTTTTGTCAAAAAACTCTTTCGGTTAGTGTAATGTTTAGTATGTATGAAGGTTGTAAGGAACGTTTATGCACATTAACAAATAATGATATATTAAGTAGAATAATAGCAGCGCATTTTGCTGGTACTGTTGAGGCTATACTTATGCCCCTTGAAAGAGTACAAACATTGCTCCAGGATTGGCGGTATCATGATAAATTTAAAAATACTTCGCATGCATTTAAATATTTATTAAAAAATTATGGTATATCAGAATGTTATCGTGGATTAGTACCAATTATATACAGAAATAGTTGTTCCAATCTCATGTTCTTTATTCTCAAAGAACAATCAAAAAGATACATTGATGAACAAGAGTCATTATTTACAAGTTTTATTAATGGTGCTTTAATAGGTGGTTTCACAAGTACTGTATTTTATCCTATAAATGTAATAAAAATACATATGCAGTCAAAAATAGGTGGTAATTTTGAGAAATTTATGACAGTTATTCGTGAAGTATATGTCGCAAGAGATAGAAGAGTAATATCATTTTACAAAGGTGTGCATTTAAATTGTATGCGATCATTTATAAGTTGGGGAGTTATAAATGCATCTTATGATTTTTTAAAAACAATCATGTTTTCGTAATAAATTTATGTTAAAAGTATTTAAATTTACTTAAAGAGAAATGCTAATATGTTGTTTGATGTGTACTTTTTCAGATGGTATTTTTTGATTAAATCTATTAGTCACACACTTTTCCTTACAATAAAACATTGTGCAGGAGAAATAAAATTTTTGCTATTATTATAAAAATGTGAAATAATTTTTTATTTTAACAGATGAATGCAAATTATAATTTATAAACTAATTATATAAAGTAACTTGTATAAAGGAAGTTGTATAGATTAATTTTCCTATTCATTGTTAATAAAAAGTGACCGCTCTTCTGTTTAATTATGCATTCATAAATAAAATTTCAATGGCACAATAAACTGCGGAGAAATTTGCATTGTATATTTTCTTTAGATATTTTTCGATATGATAACTGTGCATTATTCTGTTGTTAGAATTTTTAGAAACTTTATACCTTAATAACAAACTTTATATTTTCTATGCTGTATAATGTATAATGCACTTTTTATTTCGAAATCTTAAAAGATGGAATTAAATGTATTTTATTGTACAATTATGATTAATAAATAAGATAGCAAATTTCGATAATGTACAGTGATTAGAAAACATAATACCTATCTGCGTTTGAATATCATTTTTATCGCTATCTTATGTCAATACATTTTTTATACATTACATATGTTAAAATTTTATCACTGAATTTATCAAATCACATAAAATAACTAATGTAACAAAATATAAATAATATACTAAAATATTCTGTTTTCGTATCTCCCGCGATTCGAAACAAATGAGGTACCATCGATGCGCGTCGTACTGTATAAATCGATGCGCCTCAGCCGCGGGCTTTTAGCTACTTTTAGCCCACTCCAATTTTTCTGCGTCCCGGTTAACGGGGTTTTTACTTCACCCGAACGTTTTAAAACGTCACGATGGTATGGCTTGAAAAATCACGATTTTCGATAAATTTGTCACATTCTAAAATATCGTGAGTCCTTGATTACATATTTTTCGCGAGTACTCTAGTGCATTTTTAAGAACAATAAGAATATGATCTTGACTTTTCATTGTTCGAGTACTACTTGTAATTGTGTCGAACAATTCGTCTAAAACTATGTTACTTGTTATATTAACGATTTACGAAACTTTGTTAACCCCGGAAATTTGTGTTTGGCAATACGGGGGCTTGTATGTATGAGCTGCATAATTATATTAAATAATGAGAATCAACGCAACGAAAATGAGTACTCCGATCGAGGAGAAGATTGATCAGAAGCTGAAGGTAAGCAGTTAATATATTTAATTCTTTTAAATATAATTTAGTGTTTTTCTGATAATTTTTTGAAATCCAAACATTGTTAATGTGAAAGAGGATACTACAGTATATATTTATTCCACAGTCAAATTTTATCGTCAATTTTCAGATTACTATTATTTTAAAATAACGAAATATAAATATGAAATAGATGAGACACAAAAAATTGTAATTTTTAAGAAATTTTAGAAGTCATTTATGTTATAAATGTAATATAATATTAAAAAGTTATATTGTTCTATATTCTTTTTTTATTTCAACTGTATGGTCGTAAACCATAAAAATAAACAATTGTGAATATAGAATGTATTGTTTGGAAATACCTATATAATAGAATGCATATGTACAAAGTAATTGAACGATACAGTTAATTAATTAATATACAGGGATATTTGTAATTCAAATAGAAATTGGGATTGATTTTCTAAATTTATCAATGATGAGTTTAATATTTTATCATACTCCTATAATATATATAACTTCATATAATGGATTTTTAGGTGTATATCATTTGTACATATGAAATATATGATTTGAAAAATTTGTATATAAAAATTTAATTTAATATAATTCAAGATAATTATGTAATAAAATATTTATATAATTCAAGATAATTATTTCATTTAATATTCATTCTAATAAATAAGATCTCAATATTTATTTTCTTTAAAAAGGTAAGGACAGGGATGGTGAGTGTTAGTGATGGAAAAAGTAAGTCAGTACCAATGCGTTTACATCTGTCTATGGAAGTTTTAAAGCTCCAAAGAGAAGATTTAGAGGTGAAGTTTAATGTCATCATATTATGTCATTACTATCTGATTTATACGGTTTATAAAAAGTAATACTGATTTTCAGCAGACAGCGAATCATAATAAACCACCATTAGATGCTAAAGAAAGAATGGTGCAAATCACTAGACAAAAAGTTGGAGGATTAGGATTAAGCATAAAGGGAGGAGCAGAACATAAACTTCCTGTACTCATATCTAGAATTTATAAAGGCCAGGCAGCTGACGAATGTGGTCAACTATTTGTAGGAGATGCAATTATTAAAGGTAAATTCAGTAATTATTAAATATAAATTATTAAACAACTTTTAAATATTTTGAACTATTTTGAAACTTTTAATATATTGAACTTTGATATTTCTTTATGAAAAGATATTTCATCAATAAGAATTGTATTTATGTATATGGGTAGTCCTGAATGCTTATTCTATTTGTGTCAGACCTGTCAATATTGGTTTCTTCCTTTGAAATATTGTTCCATGTTATCTATTCACCTATGGCGTTACAAAGTAAAACCCCCATTTAAAATATGAGTGAAAATTATATCATTTAAAGTTATAATTTTATTTTTTTATAGTAAATGGAGAATATATAACTGCATGTAATCATGATGATGCTGTTAACATTTTGAGAAATGCAGGTGACATAGTAGTTTTAACAGTAAAACATTATCGTGCAGCAAAGCCATTTCTACAAAAAAATGGTAAATATGATTTATTCGATTTTATAATATAAAATATTTTCCTTTGCATTTCACTTTAGAGCATTAATATAATTTTTAGAAAAAGAAGAGAAATTAGATAATGTTGCAAATGGAGGTTCAGAAGATGAATGGTTATCACCTAACAGACAAAGTGGTAGTCCTAGATGTGGTCATAGTAGACAAAGTTCAAATGCATCAGCCACTTCAATGCAATATAAGAAATGGATAGATGTTATAACAGGTTGAAATAATGTTTTAGGATATGTTTCTTATTTATTTATTTAAGGGAGCTAATAATCTTATGTAATTCCAGTTCCATTAATGATGGCTTATGTGACAAGATATATCTTTGGAACAGATAAGTTAAGAAGAAATGCGTTCGAAGTAAGAGGATTAAATGGTGCACGTACTGGTGTAATACACTGTGATGATAGTGCTATTCTGAGTCAATGGTTAAAATATATAACTGATAATATTACAGGTTTAACACATTTACAGGTGAAAAATATAATATTCGAAGTTCATTTATTTATAATTTCCATATAATTGTTCATAATTTACATAATTATTTTTCAGATGAAATTATATAATCGTAATTTTGGAGTCGGTGAACGTATAGAATACATGGGCTGGGTTAATGAAGCAGTAAGCAATAGTAATCAGCCATGGCAGAGTTATAGGCCGAGATTTTTAGCACTGAAAGGACCTGATTTGTTATTATTTGAAACACCCCCTGTAAGTACTGATAAATATTAACAGTATATATTGTACAATTAAACACTATGATTTATTTCTAGTGCAATATAGGAGATTGGTCACGATGTGCATTAACTTTTAAAGTATATCAAACAATGTTTCGTGTAATGCGAGAGTCTGAAAATGTAGATGAAAGACAGCACTGCTTTTTAGCACAAAGCCCGGGTAAACCTCCACGATATCTAAGCGTTGAAACTAGACAAGAACTCTTACGAGTTGAGGCAGCATGGCATACTGCAGTGTGTTCAGCTGTTACGCATTTGAAAGTTAGTAATAAGCTTTTATCTATTTCGTTAGAAATTATTTATGGAATTTTCTATTATAATGTATTTTCTCTTATAGAGTAAAACATTTCCTGTTACTTTTAATGGAAGGAGTGCAGGATTAACCTTAGAATGGACTCAAGGTTTTACACTTTCTTATGAAGATATTGGAGAGACTATATGGCGTTATAAATTTTCACAATTAAGAGGATCTAGTGACGATGGAAAAAGTAGACTGAAGTTACATTTTCAAGAGTTGGATAGTATCGCTATTGAAACAAAGGTATTTATTTGTCATAAGTAAAAATAACATGCGCAAATTTATTTCCTTATGTTCTCTTTCTTTGTAGGAATTGGAGTGTTCTCAGTTGCAGAATTTATTGTTCTGTATGCATGCATTCTTAACTGCAAAGGTTGCTGCAGTTGATCCAACATTTTTAACATCAACAACTCCGTAAGAATCGAAGTAAGTATTATTGCCAAATAAATCACAGAGGAAAATAGATCACTGTTCAATATTCATATATTTGCATAAACATACAGAAATATTCTAGTTAATAAATTAGATCAAAGATATGTCAAATACTAGTCAATTTTTGAAAAAGATATTTATCATTTTTGAAAAAAATTATATAAATGTTTTACTTTACTGCTTCTAGTTTTATTTGTATGGAATATTGGTGAATTTTTATAGTTAGCAATATTAATTGCCTTGAGTTATTTTATTTATATATATATTATGTATTTCATGTTATTTTATGTATACGTGTTATTGTGTACCTTACTATTAATTAAGCACTGCTATTTATTTTTTATACTTCATAGATTAAGTCGATTATAAAATACAGATATTATTGCTTTACCTTTAGGAACGTTTTATATGACATTTTTTTTTATATAACAGTCATATTTTGCATTTATTACGAAATGTTCATGATTTTTAAGTTCCAGTGATAAGGCAATCTCTTTTGAGCAATAAGTTGCACATTCAAATTTCCTTTCATCTATATCGGGTGCCTTAAAAACCATGAACAAGATGTAATTAATAAGTTAAAAAAGTTGATAAGTTAAGCATCGAAGTTGAATAGTTCTCTAGAACAGCAAATCTTATGCATTTAATACCAACAAGTATGTATTACATTAGAAAATTTCATTTTACGTTAAATACCGACATTTGAGATTACATTAGTCTGATATTAATTTCAAATCAGTATTATTCGAGCAAAATAAAATCATGGTGTAATAATCTAATAGCAATAAGTAGTAACAATAGACCATGGTGGCCATCTATTAAAAAAATTTTATTTATAGATATATAAATGATGGAGAATAGATTACGAATTGTAGAAGCTTATCATTGAATGAGCTTTAGAAGTAATTAAATTGTTAATTATCTCTTTTTAAATTTTAGCAGTGCATTTTTATATAGATTTTTATTTGTGCATACAACATTAATTTTAAAAAAAGATAATTTCAATATTTTAAGCTTCGTTTGCTCAGTATTTTTTTGTTCTTTTCTATATGAGAATTCTATTGCATGAGAATTTCTTATTACATCGTGAAATTTCATTCTCCTTCATCACATTTAAAAGCTATAATGTTATCAAGTACATTAAAGTAACTTTTGGAACAAGTATCACACTTTGTGCAATTAATCTATCAATTTAAAAATCTATTTAGAGCAATAAATGTATAATGAATGAAGAAACAAAACAAACGCTGTTTAGATTACAAACTGCACTTTGTATTAACCATGATACACGATTTTTATAGTTAAGATATTATGAGAATTTTATCATAAACATCTCAAAAAACTAATAAAACTATGTGTGTTTACAACTATATGTATAAGTATATTCTACTTATCAATTAGTTACTCGACTTTCTTAGTTAATTTACTATTTTAAAAAAGACATATTTTTAGCACCTACATAGAAATGGATTTTAGTAATAAGAAAGTTGTTGAAAATTTCATTTTTATTGCGCATTTCAAAGGTCTTCAGTTACTTGTAGGAAGTGCCTATATGAATATATATAATACAATAGCAATTGTACAAAAGAGCATTATTGTTTAAAATTAATCTTGTTTGTTTTATTCTTATTAAACTATCAGAGCGTTACCATGGTCAGAATTTTGAATACTATAATGGTTTATCATTAAAAGGCACTCTAGAAAGATCACTCTATTATATTCAAGTGTTTCATAATGTGTTCTGTAATTTGAAGTTCTTGTATCTTTTATGCTATATTATGTTTTTCATGTTTATTTAAGAAACGACCATATGCATATAATATCGAACAATAATACAGTTTAGGGATTAAGTAAAACTTATTGCTGAATTTAATTACAGAAGCATTGCGGTGAATTTTGATAAATTTTAATGCTGTTAGAGAAAGAGACGAAATAGTCCAAAGAAATGAGAATACAGGGAAGTATTGTTTGTAGGCAATCACTTGTTAGACTCGCAATTTAATAACAGTGCAATATCTGAAAGGACATAAAAGTATTTCCAATACGAGTCAATGTCATCCTTAAAACAATTGTAATTATTCCTAAGCAACTGTAATTATCAAATGCAGAATATGTTGCAATATTCTATCATATTCCTGTTTCTTTATTGTACACATGTATCGCATGCATTCTATAGTTAAATTTAGATTATTATTTAAAAAAAACTGCACAATTAGATTAAATAGATGAAATAAGTAAGACATGAAATTAAACTGCGAGAGTTAAGCATAACGTATTTATTTGTTATGAATCATTGTTTTAAAAACTAAATTTTCAAATGAGATCATTGGAGAATCCCCCATGTGAAAATTTATAACTTTTTAAAAATCATAATAGGTATTTATTTACATACAAATGTATAGAGTACATTAAATATATGCGATGTTATAAATTTTAAGTTGAAATAACACAAGATTTGTATTATTATAATTTTTTAAAATTATTTATCACAATAAAGTATTGTATTGCATTTAATGAAGCTGCACAATATTATAATATTTTAGAGGATTCTACAATGCATTGACATTTGCATAAGTATTTGAAATCATTCTGTGCTAGACACAAATATCAGTGTATATAGAAAAACATGGCCATACATTTTCTAAATGATAAGACTTCAGTTTGAAACTGTTAATTCTGAAATCCCATTTCTCCTCAGTTCTCATTAAATGCCAGAAAAAATCTTTTCCAAAATGATATCATTGACATGGGATTACAGAAATACAACTGCTAAGTGCAGAGAAAACATTCTTATCTTATATTTTAAAATATAGTTTATATGTTATAATGTCTATCCACCTATTGACAATATGTTTTAAAATATATTATTGTTAGAAGTTAAAAATATAAACTTGAAATATTTGCTAAATTCCTATCACCCAATCATACTACATGCCATTAATTACTATTTGTTTTTTAAATATTTAAATAAGCTTTTTCCAGGATTTTTATTACAATCAAATTTGAATATTAATAATGTCGAATTTCTACTTTTTTGTACAATCAAGTTTCGTTAACTATTTTTTTATATTTAACTTTTAGACTATATGCCTTACTGATATGAGACAGAAAATTTTTTGTATTAAATTTCAACAAAAAATCAATTTATTTATTTGTACATTTTACACAAATTAATTAAGTAGTGGTCGAATTTATTTAAGTTTTATTTCAAACGATTACAGACATATTTTTATTAGAACAAGAATGAAATAAAGAAAATGTATGTTTCATTTTCGGATATATCTGAAATATCAGCAGTCATAGTTATTTCTTGTACTTTTGTATTTTCCAAGGAGAAACAATAAATTCGAATTCATATTTAGCGGCAGTCATTTTTTATTGAATTAAAACCCCGAAAAAGCACGATTGTCTACTATGCATCGTACAATGAATAATATAGATATATAACCATGTGAAAGATATTTTAAAATTCTTTATATAAAAAAGATTGAATTATCAAGTGAAAACTAATATATTCGCAATATTTATGTCAAGAACGGAATTGTTGAATAGGTATTTGCTATAAAGTATCAACTTGTGTATCAATATGGCGGCGAATCTTGAGGAAGAGCAAAGTTTAAGAGAGTGCGAGGAATACGTACAGAGACACAATATTCAACAAGTTTTAAAAGACTGTATAGTGCAGCTGTGTGTGGGGCGTCCTGAAAATCCCATATCATTCTTGAGAGAATACTTTCAAAAACTGGAACGGGTACGTATTGAATCATGTTCTGCTAAAATAACCTCAGATTCATTATTCTTTACTAGTCTCATCACTACTAATAAAATACTGATTTTGTCCACTAGTTTTTTTCATGTATTTTCTTTTATTGTTCAGATAACTATTCGTATTGTAATTATACAAAGCTGTAAAAGAAATATCAATTAAAATGCTAAGCTGTATGTGTGCGGTAGAGATCTGTCAAAGGACAGATAAGAGAGAGTAAAAGGATCTGTGAAAGGACAGATAAGACAAAACAATATCTACAGGAATCAATATTAATTGCTTGATTTTATTAATACAGTATTACCAATGTTAATGGTACTTTCATAAGTAGAGTCTGTAGTATTATCAAAAAGTTATCCTAATCAATACAAATAGAATGGTACCCACATAGCATATACATATCTCTTTAAATTTTACTTTATATTTTAGGTGATTTACAAATAACATTTGGGATATTATAACATTGGGATATTATTCTATATAATTAGTTATTAGAACAATTAATATCAGTATTTTAAAAAATTAAAGAATTATGTTCAATTAATGAATCTATTCGTTACATAATGCAAATCCATTATATATAATAAGTATTTAGTTGTTACATATTTAGAAACAATATTATAATCATTAAATTTCTTTTCTTATGCCTTTTAATCATTAGCACTTGCATTTAATCTTACATACTTTTTGATTTTCTATATTAATTTATCTATTTTTTTAAAATACTTTATTCTAACATCAATGTTTTTTTGAAAAAAGATTTTATGTTGAATGCACACATAATTTTTGACATTGTAATAAATGCCAGAGACTGTGAAGTATTTTTAACTGAACAAAGAACCGTTCAAAGGATTGCCGTTGCGTATAACTTAAAATAAAACTTAAAATATGATATAAAATTCTAATCGTTTATCGTTCACGATCATAATACTTAATTTTGAGATTTACGTAAAAAATATTATATAAACATCTACTTTTTAAGCCTTAACTGCTGTGATGTGATTCAGATGATTAGTAAATAGCGATAAATAATCAGTGAAGGAAGAGCTCGACAAACGACTGACCTTGTATTATAAGGTAGTTAGTGAGAAGTAAAACGCTCTGATAGGAAAATGAAAAACGTATATATAGTATGTTTGTCATCGATTTGATTCGCATCACATTAACAAGTTAATTTGAATTACATACTTGGCGCCAAATGTATTTATTTAAACGCGTCCACTTCGCTAGTTTCTTTCGGCGAGGGATATTAACTAGTGGTGGAGATAGCGCTCAATATTACCAGTCATAAAAACCTTAATTCCGTTACTTTTGTTAACAACTATTTCTAACATTTGTATGGTTGATATTTTCATCTTTTTTAGTTTTTCTTTTCATTTGCAATGAAAAACGGAATGTCTTTACACAGCCGTATCTTACATAGCATTCCTGAATAATATACATATTTTTCCTTGGAGTTCTACAGCATTATCCTTGACATTAAGATTTTCGTATCTCCGTAAACAACGGCAGGACATTTAGCTGAGTTCCCTCCTCTTACTGCGTCGCAGACAGCGCTACATAGCAGGAAATGATCGATAACGTTTTCCATTTCTGAGTGAATTTCGCGATCATTAAACAAATATGTACATCCAACGTGGAAATATGAATCACAAAATAAGATGCTCGTCATCGGTTCCTATCATCGCGGATGTATACACGTACCGAAAGAGACGAGGTATGTGCAACTGTAGGGGCTATTCTAAATATAGTCCATGCTCGAAATATAACGAAGCGCGCAACCTTAGCCAACAACGACGAAAGCGGTGTAACGCGTTGTCCTAGAAAATGTGCGAAGCGCGCTGCGACAACGCGTTTTAAACAGACAACGCCGGAAGTATTGTTGTTGTCCATTGAATCCTCATCTATCAATGAGTTATCCATATCAATCTGATTCTGAATCAACGAAAATTCGACGCACATCATATGGTATATCTACTATCTGGCACACGGCGTCGACTTTGCATCAACTACAACGAAAGATCGTGTCGCATTAATCGAATTTGGCGAGACCTTAGAAAATTCCGAAGCGGCGCGCGGTAGACGTAGCGCGCGATCAGCAACGATTGTGCCCGTGATTTGTGCGTTACTCTCTTTCGCTTACCAACCACTAAGAAAAACTTTACTTTTGTGATACAATTATTTGGCTGTGAGACGACGAGTGCTAAAGAATATACGCGTAATCGGGTAAAAATTTCGTGTGCACGTGTGTTGAATATCAAGTAATATCTACAAATAATGGACGAGGTACGATCGTGAATATCCGATCTTATACAAGATTTATGCGTAGTGATGAATTCTGAAACACTTCGAATCGCATCAAATATGCACATATGCACACTTAGAATCATTTGCCGCGTATGATTCGATACTTCAACTTTTAAACGTGTTGGTAAATCTTGAATCGTGAGTCTTGATAAGTCTTGAGTCCTTAAAGTTCGGATATGCCTTGGAGTCTTGATAGGCATTGAAGAACTGCAAAGACTGGAAATTTTAGCGAGTATTCGATGTTTTACATCTTCGATAAATTATATTTACAATTTCTTGTATTATATTTTATTTTTAATATTTTAAATTTATGAAATATTATATAAGATATCGAATGTCCACTAAGTTCCCAATGATTTAATGGTATTCTAGCGGATCAAGATTCAAAGCTTGCCAAAATTTTTATCAGTTTTAAGCATCGAATTATATTCGAAGTAATTCTAATTTTTGTAGTATAGAAAGCTTCAAATTGCTTCAAAAATGAGATTCGAATATTCATCATTATTCATGCGTGTATTTTATGCGTTCTAATATCTCTCCATATAAATTCTTGATTCTTGAATGTATTATTTACTGAGCAAGAGGCAATCTAAAGTTTATGCTTCGATATTCACTGAAATTAAATCGCTTTGCTTTAATGATTATTAAGAGTCTTTACTGCGCTCAATGGAATTGACTGATATAATATTTTGCAATTTCTATTATGTAATTATTGCAAAGAAATAAATGTGAGATATCGATGGAGTATTATCACAACTTATTAAAAATAATCGGTTGATATATTTGCGAATCTTTTTTCTTTATAATATAACACACGTGATATTTTATTTTTCGAACGTCGAATGAATGCCATTCCAACACGTGCTAGGATCACTGACCAACTAATCTTCATTATTTTATTGTTCTTTCGTGTGCGATAGTACGCTGTTAACTTGGGATTCATGACATTCATAAAAGAATATTTTAAATATGACATGTACATACACATACACACACACGTGCGCGCTATTTCTTTTTTTAGAATATTTCTCTTATTTTTTAATTGCATTTTATATTAAATTTTTTTATTAATAACAATTTTTTGGTTTAAACTATTACATTTTACATTAACTATTTTTTATTAGAAAAATTTTGTTCGTTTAATGTAACTTTTGATTAATTAATAAAATATGGTGAAATAAATGAATGTGCAAATAGATGCTATTGTCCCATAATTATTTAATGTTGACGAATTTGATTGATATAAAGAAAAAGAATAGTAATATAATAAATCATACTTCATTTTTGAAGGAAAAGATATCTTGTAACAAATTAGAACAATAATTTCGCTAATAATATTTATTTCATATAAGTTGGCGCTTTTTTTATTGTAAAGGCGTAATCATTCTAAATATTATGATTTAACAAACTAAATCTCAATTTATTTTGGTGTTTCTAGTTAATTGTGATATTCAAAAAATCTTTCTTTTTAATTGCTATTAAATTTTAATAAAATATACGTATAACGGTGAAATTAATCCGACACTAAAAAGTATAAAAATCGTGTGGTATCGGCAATTGGTACAATGTTTTCGTCTTATATTGCGCATTTACGAGGAGGTACTCATCTGCAAAAACGTCAAGTGACCTATGGCATTATTTGCTTACCTTTTTATCGATGCTCATCGTCCATAGGCCGTATAATAATATTTTATCCAAAGGCTTATATAATTTTACAATAATCGGTTTACGTTTGGTAGATAGGGAGCGATACCTAAGTACAGACGTATTCAATTATGGGAATTTATCATCTTCTCTATTTCTTACAGAATACATTTTAAAAAGTACCAAGCGTTGGCTTCTTTATCTCTCTGATATATCCCGTTGCCCTTTGTCATTGAAATGACAATTTTTGGATCGATAGATTTGATGTTTATCATTGCAAAGACATGCAAATGATAAAAATAAAATACATTATTTATTATTTGCCACATAAAGTGTTTGTATTAACTACAAAAAGAGTGAAAAAAAGAAGAATCTTGTTGGCATATGAAAGTAGTTGCTGTGGAAAAAATAACTTTACATAACATTTTCTGTGATCCAGCCAGTATAAGTTACCCATGTTTTTAACACATACATACGTATATACCTAGGAAATTAAGAGTACATGATTTCATTAAAGGAAGGGCACAATATCGTGTGTTGCGCATGTCTAAGCAAAATTGACTTATAAAAGCGGCTTGTTTTTCTTACGTGACTCTTTCAGGGTTGTGTCGTTCGTTTTGGAATAAATAAATAACGCAAGCGAAAACAAGTTTTTTTTTGTTGGTTTTAAAAAAGAGCATCGATCGATTGCATATAGGATCGAAGATAGTAATTGCAAAACACCTAGGAGATCATCAGCTTTCGACATGGTGCAACAGGCAAGTAGAGCAAAATACGTGAATAGTGTTGAATCTTATGATCGATAATGTTCTTTAATTACCCGTAAATGTAAACAAATTAAATAGGTACAAAAATGAAACCATCGCTTGATCGAGTAATCAAGTATTTTATCCTTTTCTGAATACCACTCAAGAGTAAATTCATTTTATATTTCTTTTCTCCCCCTCTTGGATCGAGTTTCGAGAATCACCAAGCTCAAAAGATGGTTTCTCCGGTAATCTAATTCCCGTTAGCAAAAGCCTAGATACATACGTTGCGTAACGTTTGTTGAACGTAATGTCATTGGTTATCATCTCGATGAAATTGATCGACTTTCGCTTTTTGATTTCAGGAGCAGGCTCACGATGCTAAGCAACAGATTGCGACCAGTCCAGAGGATACTGAGGACATACCTGCTGGGCAGCAAGGTCCTCAAGTTCCGAGGCGAAGAGGAGGCATCTCCGCGGAGCCGGTCTCTGAAGAAGATGCGACAAGTTATGTTAAAAAAGTCGTGCCCAAGGATTATAAAACAATGGCTGCCTTGAGTAAAGCCATTGCAAAAAATGTCCTATTCGCTCATCTCGACGAGAACGAACGTTCTGATATTTTTGACGCCATGTTTCCTGTCACGTTTTTGCCCGGAGAGGCAATTATTCGTCAAGGTGCTAAAAATAATTTTGGGTTTAATGATCAATCGCTGAGAGAATTGTTAAGCGAAACTAGCTTACTTTGAATATCTTTTGTTATATGTTAATAGGCGACGAAGGTGACAACTTTTACGTAATCGATCAAGGAGAGGTCGAAATCTTTGTCAATGGTGAACTAGCCACGACCATAGGAGAAGGTGGAAGTTTCGGTGAACTTGCGTTGATATATGGGACTCCGCGTGCTGCGACTGTTCGAGCAAAGACCGATGTTAAATTATGGGGTATTGATAGAGATTCATATCGCAGAATTCTCATGGGCTCTACAATAAGGAAACGAAAGATGTATGAGGAGTTCCTCTCCAGAGTTTCAATTTTGGGTAACTAGTGTTTCATGTTTCACGAAAACGTGCCAGAATCACTGATTCTTATTGTATAAAATTGTTGTTATTTTTAGAATCTTTGGATAAGTGGGAACGGCTCACGGTAGCCGATGCTTTAGAACCAGTGGCATTTGACGATGGTGAGACAATAGTTCGGCAGGGTGAACCGGGTGAAGATTTTTACATAATCGTCGAAGGCACAGCTGTTGTTTTACAGCAACGTTCAGAGGGTGAAGAATTAGCGGAAGTCGGTCGTTTAGGACCATCCGATTATTTCGGTACGTTCTCGTTCTTTCGAATGATCATTAATAGTTATTTAATTTAATGATAATAAAGTAGAGAGAGAAGTAGAGGGATGAGTGAAAAAAGAATTTTGAATATTGTCTCAGCAATAATATCCTATTGATTATAGGTGAAATTGCATTGCTATTGGACAGGCCGAGAGCAGCGACTGTCGTGGCACGAGGCCCTTTAAAATGTGTGAAACTCGACCGAGCAAGATTCGAGCGAGTTTTAGGTCCGTGCGCGGATATTTTGAAACGCAACATCACCCAGTATAACAGTTTCGTATCCCTATCCGTATAAAATGCCGTACCAGTGACATTATCGGCCACTCTGGTTTCTTTTCATGAAAGTACGTTTCACTATTAACATTTTTTATTTGAGTAATAACGTAAGTAATAATCGTACTATTTCGGCTAACGATACTTGTGTTAAGAATTATATATGTTGAATTGTGCACAACTGTCTGTTAAAATTATATGATGTGGCATGAAAACAATTTAAAATTTTATACAATGTTGTATTTTTTTAGTCTAAATTTTAATAGATTTGGAATTGAAGATCTAAAGTATTTTATTTTCTTTCTAAATCACTAAGGCAGTTGTATTATTATTGGATAGTTAAATAAATGTAGCTCGAGCAATTCTTTTAAAACTTTGTGCGTAGTGTTATTTTTTTTCGTTGTATTTGTTACGTAAGTGGTTTTTATGCTCATTTTATCAATGTACTCAGTTAACACAAACTTCTGCGACGACATATATAATTCTTAAAACACAAACTAAATAATTAGAAATGTCGTGCTACATCAAGTTATTACGCACTTTGTAATTCACAATGCTGCGATATACAGGTCGAATCTTAGCCACTTTTACACGAACATATTTCCCGAGAATGTACGAAATCCGTGAAAACATTTGAAAAAATTCGATAAATATATGCTTCATCTCGCAAGATTTTTCGACGATGTTTCATGGAATGAATAAAACAAATTGTTGTTTCGTTATTGAATCTTCGGTTTCAATTTCCATTGCTATACTGTTTTTATTTATTATATCGGACTTAAAATAAATTTCGTAGTTTTTACGATATGTGAGATAGCTAGGATTATTATATGCATTTCACGACATAGTGGTTAATTTATACACATGCTTGTGTATGATTTGAAAAAAAATATATATATCTGTATAAAAAAACATATTTAATTTAAATATTTGTGTAACAATGAATTCAAAAACTAAAACTCAGCTGTAACATCGCACAATTTTATTGGCGACTTGTGCACAAAACCGGAACCGATTGAAAAAACTTTGCATTAAATAACTGCGTTGATTGCTCATACTATATCGCATTGTAAACGGTCATTGTAAAGTCAATAAAAAAAAACATGTTTTAATTGTCAGGAAATTAACTTATAAAAATATATTTTATACGCAATTTCCGTATTTACAATGTAACAAATAATTGCAACAAATCTGTATTTTCTCTAATGAAATATTTATTTTGGTGTTTATATAATTTTCTCTGAGCATTTACGTTCTTTTGTCACATAATAAAAGTTTTACTTTTCCGTGTAATTGAAATAAATTTTATACATATTATTTCATTTTTATGGTGAAATAAACATTATGTTATTGTGATAAATATAATTGCGATATAAATTGCGTGATAGCACATGATTATACAGGTTATTGATGTAACTTCATTGCTGTGTGTAGAAACTTAACACTAAATCTACCACAGCGGTCATTTTAACCGCTTTCAAATTTCTACACAAATTTAACCATATTTAAACGTTATCATATCGCTTCATATTCTTCAGTATTTATTTCTAGTTTGCTTTTTTCTTTTCCAAGAAAAATTTGTAGTTTGCCTTGTCTACCATGGGCGGTTAATTTGACCGCTCGATAAAATATTCTATTTACTCTTAAAATAAATACAATCAGTACAAAGAAAAAGCTATCTAAAGGTCAGATGACAAAATCAGTAATAACAAATAATAACAACTGTTACACACATAACCCTGTCATAAATCATAATCCATCCTTCGATCATGATGGCCACTCAGACCAATATAATGACCCTAAGGAATCGCCATAAAATTTAGCATTTCTTACGGTCAATTGTTACAAACATTTAAAAAATCGTGAAGTTTCTTAGAAATATGTATGCGACAAATGTACATTTGATAATAAGATAATTTGTAAAAAATGCAGCGAAGTTGAATAAGATATCTCTATATAAATAAAAGTGTAATTTTATTTAAGTCTATAATTAGAATTAAATAAAAGTAAATTTGGACGAAATTTCCTGACAGGTCATCATTTTATATACATTCAGTTATAAATTAACCATTATCTAAGTTAAATTATAAAATCTATTACTTTTTAAATCAGCGGTCGTTTTGACCGCGCCCGGTAGGGTTAGATGTACACGAAGTATCGGTAGGTTTATTTGTTAATAAATACACAGAGAACAGTTACACCAAAGAGATCATATTTTTTGTCACCAGATAAATCCTCTTGAGATCAAAGAACGCGTCAAAAGATCTGAATGACTGAAGAAGATTTATTGTGCATCGTGTAAAATATGATTACTTCCATTTATGATTGGAAACATATTTACATATTGACTGCCGTATTAATGCCTTTATAATTTTTAACGACATCGAGAAAAAAGGTTACAGACTTTAGCAAGTAATTGTTTATGGTTTAGTATTTGAAACATGAAATACACATATAATATATTTTGTGTTTATTAGTAGTAAAATCACGATTTGCATTTAATTTAAATGTATTAGGTCTCTAACATAACATTAGATTAAGAAGTAATATAATGTCCGAAAATTAAATAATTTATTACGTACAACACTATATTCGCACGTGATCGTACAATGAAAAATGTCTATCTTCTCTCATTTAATATATCCTTGCATTCCTGTTTTGGATTAGATGTGGAGACGAAATTCTCGACACTTGAGAATTAATAATAGACTATTAAGGAAAAAAAAACATTGTCCTGCGATAAATATTTAAAAAGATAAAAATAATCACTCTTCACACGCGAAAATGGCATTAGATGCCAGTATGCATTTGTCCCGTTAGAAGTTTCTAATTTTCGATGCTTGAACACGTTACGTCGAGTATTTTCTCTTTCTCTTTGTACAGATGTTTCGTGTGGCTATTACCACCGAGCCGTAACTTCAGATCTTTCCGACTTCCTTTCTCTTCCTTCTTCGTCAACGAGTTATCGAGCATGCCAATATCCTTTCAAACTCAATACATTTCTTACCGGAAAGCCTTTCATAGCGATTACGTATACTTAATACGTTTATTAATTCCAATTCTTTACTATTTTCTATCGTAGAAACAATCACTGTATTTCTATTCGCGCGTGCTTGTGAATCCCCAGTACGAAATGTCGAAGTTTCCCTCTCAAAGTGGCGACAAGATGTAGATTCTTGCGTAGAGCAAAAGATTTTGCAAGTGGTTAAAAAATCCCAACTCCTTTTAGCGGACAGTGTTTAGAAAAAGACGCTTAGAATCATCAGACACAAGAGTAAGAACACGTATAATATATAACATGAACTAATTTTGGAGAATTGATTGATTGTGATCGAAGGAATTTGAAGTTTTGACCAAACGAGAAGTGTTTGTTTCCTGAAGATAATTTGCTATCGTCTCCTCTCTCCGTAATTTACTACGAGCCTCGGCTTCATACCGAGTTCTATTGAGGTAGTTGCAGATGACTTTGAAACGGTCATCCTAATTCTTTTGCACAATTCATCAGCCTGTAAGTGGATTCTTCGCTTGCGCCGGGCTGAGATTGAGACACGTATATGTACAAATTATTGCGGGGAAAACTTTCATTTACAAATTGTTGCTCGACTGTGTGGCGTCGATCAACGAAGAGAACAATGATTAGGGGATAGTAAGAATCAGTAGCAGATCAATGTGAAGTTAAATACATGCACATGCATATGCATATGTATGTGAAGTCTACATATGCATATAATCGGGAAACATATGCATATACACACACAGATTTGTGCCTATGAATGTGCACGACAATGGTTTTTGTTTATAGATCTTCCACCAAAAAAATCGAAGTTGCTTTTTTTACCAAGCACCTACAGAACCACTGCTTGTCTTGCAGTCGATTAGATGTTGTTCAGGATCAGCATAAACCAACCCCAACTCATTGACAAATTCATAAAACTTGTCCAAAGATTCAAAGGCCAATTCTGCTACGATGAAATCAACCGCCAAATTTTGCCGGTAGCTAAACAGCAGAAGAAATGTACTGTTAGATAATCGTGCAATGGACATATACATAAAGTATATATACATACACACATATATAATATATATAATACAATGAAAATAAATAACAACAAAACTAGTCATTTTTCAGCTACGATGTCCTGTAACAGAAATCTATGCATAATTATAATTGTTAAAAAAATTATTTGCAATCTTTCACTTCCTTTGTTCGATTATATACATGAAATAATGTTCGTTTTTACGAAAACTAACAATAAATTATTTTTTACTTTTTGTACCTTCGTATATATATTTCCGTTAAATTTATTTATAGAAATATGTTTGAAGATTGTTTAAAAAATTTAAAAAATTCGTTTTATTGGTCATAAAAAATTGCAAAAAAAAAACTGTCAAGATTATAATACTTTAAAGTTAAATGCTATCTCAGTTTACCAATTGAATGTACCTGTTAATATCAAATCAGTTATATTTTGATTCATTATATTTCTTAGCGTTATCATAATTAATTTTTGTAAAAATGTTGTATAGAAAAATATTGTTTGAAGATATTTTGACAAGTAGATATAAATGATTACTTCTAAAGAGTCTAGTACGTACGACTTTATCATGCTCTTCAATGCATTCTTGCGTTCCCTGGCAACAAACCAATCCATTAAAAAGGCTGCCATCCTTGGAGCTGATGTGTATAGTTTGAAAAAGGCATGGTAGTTTTTCAACCACCAAGCTGAACGCACTTTGAGCGCATGTTTTATACACTCATCATTCTTGTCTTCTGCTGATAAAGCTGCTAAAATCGTCGTTAAATCTATAACAAAAATATTTTTATGTAAAAAGAATATTACACCGGTAATGTTACATAATTATACGCATAATGAAATAATTAAAAACCTTGAGTATTTTTTGTGAAAATATAATACAATATCCTATATGCAATAAATTCACATCGATTTTCTCCGCCAACGTCTTGATACAACATCCGTAATTGGGTCTGGCACTGGTTGAATTCTTCATGATCTCCTTTTTCCAGAGCGACACGGGCGTGTGTTTCGTACACGTGGACTGTAAATGCATCTCGAATACCTTGGACGGTAAGATCTTGACGAATAGATTTAAGTTGATCACAAGCATATCTATAGTCCTGATCAGCCACCCAGCGTTTCTTGACATGTGCCAAAGAATTTTGGAGTACACTTACCGGTCGAACGGCGGAGGGAGCTGGAGCCTATAATATAAAAGTAAGGAATATTTTGATAAATTCTACAAACCAATTTCAAATGAATTTGATTGCCGACAGAAATCTTACAGATGTTAAACGCAGATAAGGTTTCTCTATATCCTTGCATACTCCGACAATGTGAAGTCCGGTAAAATCAAAGTCTGTAGACAAGTCATCTTTAACACCATTGTTGACTGTCCTGGAAATAGTATCGTTAAATCTTGCAGCACGTTGTTGTAATTTCTCCTTAGATCCTAATTCCTCGGTGTTTCCTGTAGCTAAACCAAATTCTGAATAGAAATGTGATTTCATCTGTTTAGTCTTCTTTGTTTTCTTGCTGCTGTGACTCAGTTTGCTTTTAGTAGATTTTTTCGTTTTTAACGATTTATAATCGTGTTCCCGATCACTAACGTTCGACGACGATGACGTACTACGTCTGTACTTTCGTGATGGTGGGCTACGTGTATTTGAACGCGACCTTGACTTCGATCTTGATCTCGACCTTGACCTCGACCTTGACCTCGACCTGGACTTTGATCTCGATCTGGATCTTGATCTTGATCTAGTCCTCGACCTCGACCGTTTGTAATTCACAGAGAGACGCGCGCCAAGCCGAGCCCCAAGAGAAGTGGAGAGACCTGGCTTGCGCAAGCCTCCCTGTGCATTCATCAGCGGATTCGGCAAATTATTTAATTTCAAGGCCGGTTTTTGAGGCTTTATCGTCATAGTCATACGTTCACTATGAATGCTAGGCAATGGTTCTTGGTCCCAGTCTTTCACCCAAAGCGAGCCGTCGTTCGCTGCACGCGTAATCTTTCCCTTTAATATAATCTCAACTTGATCCTTGTCTACTGCCGTTTTGCATTTTTCGTAACACCTGTTTACATAGTTCTTCAAACTGTCAGGCCAATCACCGACTGGACTGGGATTTGTCACGATAGAGGGAGTACCTACCGCTGGTGTACCAGCACTAGGAATTGTATTATTAACAGTTGTGATAGCAGGTGTAGTAGGAGCAGGGGATTCTTCAGTTGGTGGAGGAGGAGCCACTATTTCACGCTGTGCAGGAGGTAAAGGTGGTAATTCGGTCTTTAGATTAGGACCCGGTACGAAATTCGTTGTTGGACTGTTTGCCTGAAAGCTATTGTTGAACTGAGCTGCTAAATTTTTATTCCGCTTACGTTTTTTCTTTGCAGCTCCACTATTGCCAGATGGAGAGAGAAAAGCCAAACCATTCTTTTTGTTATATACATTAAAACGAATTTGATTATTGTATTCTGAAATAAAGAAAGATGAAAACAAATATTATCTTATATATATTAAATGAAAGTATATTTTCCCTGATACTTTCTATTTAAAAAAAAACTTACGGGACATATCACTGTGCATGCCATTCCAAGTACCATATGGAAAAGCATTATACATGTACCCTGGATGAGGCTGCATAGATGGTTGTACTTGATTATTGTGTTGTTGAGATGTCTGTACTGATGGAGGTGGTCCAGGAGGTAAAGGTGGAAGTTCAGAATCATCATCCAAAGACATGGGAGTTCCAGGTACTGGTGGTTGCTGATGTAACTGTTTTCCTTGATTGTTGTCCTGTTGTGACTGTTGCTGTTGTTGTTGCTGTTGTTGCTGCTGTTGTTGATGTTGCTGCTGCTGTTGCATCTGCTGTGGAGTAAAAGGTTGTCCATATCCTGGCATCATTGCATGATAGTAGCTAAATGTTTGTCCTTGATGAGGTACACCTTGATACCCTGGTCCATACAACTGCCTATAAAAAACATAAATACGCTTATCAATATATGCAACTGAAGTACTTAATGTTGCAAAAGGTTTATTATTAGCTTCATCATAACTTCAAAAATTCCCAAATATTAAAATAAAAAATATCATACAAGAAAGTTTTTTAATTTTTATTTACTACCTACTTGTATTGTGATGTATTTTATTTACTAAAATAAACAATTTATTATTATTTCAAGTTATTTATATTATGTATGTTAATCTAAAATTAGGTCATTGCAAAGCGTCTTTTATTCACGTTAATATGTATTATATTACAATACTTATTTCCTATATGTTCCTTATCCATGCATTATTCGATCAATAACTGTTTTATGTTAGTGCAAATGCAAATGACAACAAAAATATAAAAAGAATTGCAAATTAAGAAGTTATATGAAATTATCGAACATTACGTGCATAATACGTTGTTCCTAAAATGCATATAAGATATTCCGAATTGAAATATCGCGTTATTCATTATATATTAGTAGAACAATAATTTTGTGGTTATGTCGATGTAGCTGTTAATTACCCTGAATATGGAGGAAACATGTTGTGGATATTGTTTGGCGAGGGATATTGCCATGCCATATTCGCCATTGAGCCTATACCAAGTTGTGGCTGTTGCTGAAATGGCTGCTGTTTCTTCTGTGATGCTGTAGCCTCGCCTTCTGACATACCGAAGAACAAAATCAGAATTGCTTAAACAATTGTACACTTTACGTTCCACTGCCGTAAACACGTTTGCATTACCACGGTTTCTATTAACCAGGGAAAAAAAACTTAAAATATTCTCGAGTGGCTTTTACCGAAAAGTCGCGATTGAGGTATGATTAATTTACTTCGATAAATTAAAATGGTGCTGGGATGACGCAAAACGGTTTCAGGCTTAGTTAGATGGCAGCACTATCTCTATTCATTCGAATTCTACGCGCGAATTTTCTCAAGTATACTATAACGGTGTACAGGTATCGTTATAAATTTATTTATTCCGTTTGTATATTTGTTAACATGGAATTATCTTGAATTATAAAAGGATGTATCACATATGTCACATATTGTTGGTTTATTCAAAGAATGTAGCAAATAAAAAAGTAAATTTTTTAGGAAATCTATTTGAAATACTAGACTTTAAATTACTATTATTGGGTTAACAACTAAGTGGGTTGCGGATTTCGTCAATAGGTAGTCTTAGCACATTCTTTTGTTTTGTCAACGTGTTCAAAGCGCCTAACCTATATTGTTTTCTTGCTGTTTAGACTTCCACCTTTAATTTAGTAAAAAAATTGTATCGATTAGTTATTTAGTTTCGTTTTTATCCCAATTTAAAAATGGAAGAACAAGACGCGCATTTCAGATATATTTTATTATATTATTTCCGAAAAGGCAAGAACGCATCGCAAGCACACAAAAAGTTATGTGCCCTATATGGGAATGAAGCCTTGAAAGAAAGGCAGTGTCAAAATTGGTTTGCCAAATTTCGTTCTGGTGATTTTTCTCTAAAAAATGCTCAACGATCTGGCCGTCCAGTTCAAGTTGATGAGATCCATATCAAGGCCATTATCGATTCAGATCGTCGTAGCACAACGCGTGAGATTGCAGAGAAGCTCAATGTATCGCATACATGCATTCAAAAAAAATTAAAACAGCTTGGCTATATCAAGAAACTCGATTTATGGGTCCCTCATCAGCTTAAGGAAATTCATTTGACACAACGCATTAGCATCTGCGATTCGCTTCTGAAACGCAACGAAATTGATGCATTTCTGAAACGATTGATTACTGGCGACGAAAAGTGGATAGTTTATAACAACGTTAATCGGAAAAGATCGCGGGTGATGCAAGATGAACCAGCCCAGACGATACCAAAAACTGAGATTCACCAAAACATGATTATGTTGTCAGTTTGGTGGGATTATAAAGGAATTCTGTACTTTGAACTTTTACCGAGAAATCAAATGATTAATTCAAACGTGTACGTTCAACAACTCGCCAAACTGAGCGATGCAATTCAAGAAAAGCGGCCAGAATTGGCAAATTGTAAGGGTGTTGTTTTTCAGCATGATAATACAAAGCCCCACACATCTTTGGTCACTCGCCAAAAATTATTAGAACTAGGTTGGGATGTGTTGTTACATCCACCATGTAGCCCTGACCTTGCGCCTTCAGATTACCATTTATTTCGTTCTATGCAGAACTCCTTAAATGGTAAAATTTTTAATGACGCTGATGATGTAAAATCACATTTAATTCAGTTTTTTGCTGACAAAAATCAGAAGTTTTATGAACATGGAATTATGACACTGCCTGAAAGATGGCAAAAGGTCATTGACAAAGACGGACAATACCTAATTGAATAAAGTTATATTTTTAAGCAAAAATTTTGAATTTTCTTTCTTATTTAAAATACGCAATCACTTAGTTGCCAACCCAATAGTTACCTATGTGTATTTGTTTACTTTTTAAGTTAGATTTCGAATGTCTCCAATAAAATATCATTTATGCATATTATTTACTGTTAAATAATTGTTGAATTGTCATATTTTCCTTGTTAAATAGCATAATTTTATTAAGTAATTATTTCCGTCCTAAAAAAGTAGCACAATTTCAGTGTTAACTTTTACATTTACCTCAAATATGATTTTTGAGACACTATTTTTCAAGCATACCAACGATATGTTAATCCGTTTAATCATTAGATTTTAATGTAAGTGAATGAGATAGAATCTATCATACAGAGATTTTCAAAATTACGTTATTCATAGAAATATTCAATAATGATATTTTTAAGGGTAGCCAATTTTCAAACATAATGTACTTGCAAAATTATGAATTTGTTTCTCGTTGTTCATAATCTAGATTTTCTTTTATTCTCAAGAAAGCGTGTGGGGTTGTGCATCGCGTGCAAAATGGTCATATTGTACGACGATTTGCTTTGATCTCTCTTTCAATTACCGTCGTGAAGAATTTATAGGAAACAATTGTCGATTGGCTGTTATTTAATGCGGTAGCATAACGTAACGAAACACCTAGGTAGTTTTGCAACGAAATGGTAGAAATGGAATATGGCCTAGCACGAATGTAACATTATATTCGAAGGATATCGAATGAAGTTGTACGTAGTTGTGTTGTTTTTTTCCATGCCGGAACACGACATTTTGAAATATATAAGTAGAAATTGCAGTCCGTTTTCTCTCTTAATTCACGGCTAATTGTTCCGTGATTGAATTTTGTTGTTCCGTTTCATTGTTTTATTATTTTTTTTTTTTAAGAGCGTGTAATCGATGCGGACAATATTCTACGTTTTAATGCTGATCTAATTTACCTATCGATATAAAAATCCAAATAAAAATAAATCATATGCACCATAAGGACCGTAAAAATTTTGTTTCCTTTATGTCACCATGATTTTGTTATTTAAGGTGTTCCCTACCTCTTTAATCAAGATATAAATAAATATAAAAATTTAAAAAAATAAAATTATCGTCATTTCCTTATATACATTTTTATGCAAAATAGATACTTGCCACTAACATTCGACAATATGCTTTGTTTCCGTTTTGTAAGGCACGTTTCTTGATACTTTTTGGCGCTTTATTGACGTCACCGCAAAGAAATATATTTTCAAAACAGAAAATATCTTGTTACAAATGAATCGATTATGATGCAATAAAGGTGATTGTTTCATCTTGTTTTGTAGATGAAATATCGGATAGTTAATTGATAGATATTTATAGAGGCATGTAGTTCGCCTTGAACGGGTTCTGGACCTTTCTTTCAAAAATATTGTCCAACAAAAATTCTAAAAAGAAATAAAAAACAAAATCTATGCATAATATTCATAAAGAAAAATTAAATATCCACAGATAACAGATAAATATCCTCTTAGTTATAATAGAATTTAAATCGTTTTAAGACATATCCTTTTTTTCCTCAAGAAGTGTGTTAAGAAAAATAAAAGGATCATTTATTTCGGCTACAGAATAAAATAGATTTGTGATTGTTGTGAAAAGCGTGAAACCTGCAACAACATTCTTTTTCCCCTTGAAAATTCATTCCACATGCTGGAAATCAAACTCAACTATCGTTGCTGATTGCATCAGCATTTTCCACTTTCGTTTTTCCATAAACTGCAACCATGCGTAGTGTCGGCTTCGTGAAATCTTATCATACTAGGACAGATTGGTAAGTAATAGTATTAGAAAGACTATATATAAACGAAAAAAAGGAATCATTAAAATCATGTAATTGTTACTTGGATTATCCCGTTGCTATACAAATATTGCATAGCGTTGTTATAATCATGAGCGTTATTCTTTTATATCTACCTAGTTTTACTGCGGTTATGATCGTAGTTGCGTGTAGAAATGATTTCGAAGTTATAATTATTTGATAAAACGTTTTGCTCAGATATATTAATTTTCGTAATGAAACTATGAAGATAAAGTGCTTCTTTGTGTTCTCGAAAAAAAGCTTCTTACGTGCATTTCCGGTGAAAAGAACATCATCTACTGCTTACGCGAGATTGATTTATTAAATTTCTATAAACTTATAACTTATATGACTTGACAGGGTTTGAATAAAAAGTAATCAAAAAATTGTATTTCTTTCACGTTGCACGTGAAAAATAGTTCGAAGGTAAAGATCGAAGGGAAATAAGTATGGCTCAACATGTAGTCGGGTACGTGTTGTGCTAGATATCGCGATTTTCAAGGTTTGAGTAATAAAATCGATGGACGTTGATTTTGACGTTTACAAGTTATAAAGTTCTGTGTTAAAAGAACGTTAGAAACCCATTTGAATTTTAGTTATAACTAACAGCAATCTTTTACGGAATTTATTTTGGCGATTCTTTGTCACTATTTTCCTTCGTTTTATCTGTTTCTGTTTCCTGCGTAAAAGACTTTTCTTCTTTCTTCTTATCGTCCTTTGATTCTTTGACTTTTCCTTTTTTCTTTGGTTTTTTAGTCATTTTGGGTTTATCGGTAGGAGGAATTACTTTTGATTTTCTACGAATTACCTTTAATAACAATTATACAAAAGCATTTTTATAAGTGTAATAATTGATATCGTATAGAGGTATTTTTCATTAAATGGATCGAAAATTTAATAACATAGTTATTATGTTATATTTTATTTTACCATGCGTTGCAATAACTTTTTAGTTGTTATCTTTGTTCTGCATCTTTTGTCCCATACTTCCTTTTCTTGCCACCAGATTCGTTGATATTCATTCGTTAGTAATTGTTCTATACAAGGACGTTTTTCTCTGTGATATTTCAGAAAATGTACCTCGATTATTTATTAAAATATTAAGAGCGTTTCAATTTAATAAGGAATTCAATAACTAATCAATTACTAATCATTAAATTAAATTTCAATTTAATTTAATAACGTACTTTTCGTAAGACGGAGTAAATATTTTAGAGGTTGCGAATTGGGAAGAAACGATATTATCTGGAATTTTACAAGAAACCGCAGGTGACCACGTCCTCACCTTTATATCTCCAAACATGCTCATTATTCCGAGATAAAAAATTTGATTTTCAAATTTAAACTTGATGATAATACAAACTTTTTCCTATTAGCCTTTTAATAAATAATTAAAAACGAAACGCGATGAAACGGCAAGCTGTTGAAAAAGAATTATATGAAACAAACGAATGTTGCACGAATATGAAATACTTAAGCTGGAAGTTAAAATATTATCGAAGGAAAATATCGATATTGCGATAGAGGTGAATTTTATCGCAGACTTTATAATGTTTATATTTTTCCCTATATTTCAATATGTATTTATACGTGGAAGAAATAAAATCGACAAACAAACAAATATTTCAATATTTATTGAAACTTGTTCTGTATATATTATGTATTGTATAAAAGATTTTGTTTGACGCACGATGATATTTTTATTGCCACCATACGTTTCACAGAGGTCCCAAAATTATTTCATTCTCAAAATTTATAATCATACTAATAAACCTCATATATTTTTTTTAGTGGCATCACCTACTATTCGATGTATTAATTTTTTATCAAGTGTATGTTTTAATTTTCATATACATTTCCAGATTGATTTCAAATCCCGTCGCTATGATTGATAGCGATAGTATCAATGAAATTTCGAAATGTTTTTTATAATATGTTCATAATAATTTTCTATAGTAACTATTCACATACTTTTGTGAGTCACTTATTCACTATACGTAATGGAAATAATTTTCTCTTTATTATCTTTTAATTTCATAATTATAGAAATTTTTGTATTTAAGGGATAATCCGATTAACAGTATCAAATTGTAATCAATGTTACGCTTATTGGGTTTTATCAGAAGATAACTTATCAAGATTATTAAAACGAGTTGGCACATTTTTATGGAAGAAATGAGATCGATAAATTACAGTACGTGTCGCTACACCTTGTCATGTGCCACGTACAATTAGAATGTCACAGATTTCAATGAGAATAACAGTATAAGGGAATATTACGATAAATTAGAATTTCAACGATTCAATGTGAATATCAACGAACAAGGCTAATAATGGGTGAAACGGGAACCGATATAATATTGTGTTTACTCGATAATCAACCTGGAAAACGTTTCTGACTCGTGCTAATAAGTTCAGCATTAGCATCAAGCGAACATGTGTCCCACAAACCTTAACTACACAGGTTTGAATTGCAATTATCGACCTGTATAAAGTAGAGAGTCATTTGTTTCTCTATCGAGTCAATTAATATGTGTCGGGTCTAAATATTTCTGTATGGAGTGGGCAGGATAATTCAACGATTAAATAAAAATTTTAGTATTTTAAAAGTAGTATTTTAGTGTTAACGTGTACGATTCTTTCTATTTTGATTGCGAGTAATTATGCTAGGACCAATCGAATGTATAGAGAGTTGACCTCTTCTGAGATCACAGCAAGCAAATTATACGTACAGTAACCTAATTAAATATATGCGTAATCCTAAGTTTTTACATGCAAGATACATTTCTTTTTGTAGTACCGAAATTTTTTAACTTGAATGGAACTCGTTTAAGACACGCGTAAAAAGCAAGCAGATACTAATTAAAACGGATCAATTGGATAATCGTCGATGATTATATTAAAATTTTAATTCAGAAAGGGAACAGATGATAAGACGATTCATGGTTTGGTCGATTCCTTTTCCACCGATGGAAAACATAAACGAAAGCGGATGTTGTCCTATTCGCTTAATTATCACGACCCTGATAAGGTATTTTCTAAAACAAACGAGAGTTGCGGAGTATGACGTTGTTGCTTTCACTCTAAATCCGTCGCCCCCATGCATCTGCCAGATAACAATCATAAATTTAATTGATCCGTTAACTTTATCGCTGGCCATTTAACAATTCCTTGATATTCCAACGAATTCATCAGTATTTCTCGATGCAAAGTAGCAATCCAATCCTATCTGAAATAGAACCGTTCTCAACGAAACAAGAATGCATAGATTCCGACTTTTTTTTACGGATAAAATATTAAGAAATTACGTCGACAGATATGTAGACAGATAAGATTACCGTTAAATGCGTTTTAGTGTGCAAAATCATAGTTAGCGTTCAAAATTTATAACTTTTTAAATTGTATGTTAGTCTTGTATAAAAATATGATTATGTGTAATTTGCACCACTATTTAACATTTAACCCTTCATTATTATTTTGCTTTTTGGAAATCTCGAACGACTCGGCTGTCCAAAATTCTGGAGAAAACTGAAATACGTTCGGATATTTAGTTCAGTATTATAATAGATATTTAAGAAAAGGTTTATGAATCTTTACTCTTGCAATTATTTTGTTATATAGCAACAAAACAAGGTTTTAAGGATTTGTATGCCGTGACTCAACGTGAGTTGAAACTCAAATGAAACTCATGCTTTCTAAACGAACTTTTAAAAATTATATTTATTTAAGGTATACGAGTCTCAGAAATTGTTATGTACATACAATAAGACCTTCTTACTGTTCAGAATCCAACTCGTATCTTCTTGTCTTATTGTAAGCAATATATGTCAATACATAGATTTTTTAGGAAGTAAAGGCTAGTGTGTAATTTATTTATTTAAATGGAAGTTATATAAATAAATGAAATTTATATATATGAAACACGTTGTTGTAGTCATAAAAGATTTTGGCGTGACATCATAGAGGAATTAATTTCCTACAACATGTTACGGGATCTCTTTTTTGATCATTGGTTTTTTAAGAAAAATATAATCGAACTTGGAAAATAAAATGTCTTAGCAGACAAATTATAATCAGCGAAACGAAATATTTCAGCGAGAAACCAAGGTTATACAATTAGTACAACGATGTCATTTCATCTAATCGTCAATTCGAAAATTCGAATGTCCACGTTGGTGGTCGGTAGCTCGTGGTAGCACGATGGGAAACGCAAGTATACCTATACTTCAAGGAGGGAGTAGAGCACCGATATGGGAGGAGTTCCTTCGAGGAGTTCTCTCTCCGTTGAGAGACTGCAAGGAGCAGAGGTGGCCTCTGCTCACCTGAGGATTTCAGGTGGCAGTCGCCCTGCTGAGTTGTTCAGCGACGGGTATCTCGTAAACACTCTGTGATCCACAGAATTCCCGCGAGTTCTCAGTTGAGTTCTCGTTCCATTCTGCATAATAATTTTATCATGCCGGATTCTTGCGCTCGTTCTAATAAGTACGATACCGAATCATTCGAGATACACGCGTTTTTCACGGTTAGTTCCACCCATTATCGATGATTTCCACTTGATCGCTTCTAACTCTTTTAGAAGCATTATTTGTCCACTTCTTTTCGAAGCACATTATTGTCTAGCAGTAAAATCACTCATTGATATTTTTATTTTGAATGTTCCACCGTAACGATTATCTAGTCGGACTATAAGGGATCATTTAGGGGAGATATTAAGGAAATATTGAAAATGATCGATCGAGTAATTCGTTCGATAATTCATCTAATTCACCAATTGTAGCTGTCGAAATTTTGACGTAAGAATATTAGATGCGGATACGAAACACGATGTTCATATCGAGTCAAAAGAAAGTGAATGCTTCGAGAAAGAGTGATTTATCATGCGACAGAGAATTGTATCTTATATTCGATTAAAAAGTCTGTTCGTACGATCCTAATAAGGTAATTCGTGTTTTGCAACGCGCCTTGATTAGGTTTTACATTTTAACGGACTCGTCAAACCTCTTTTGATTGTCGAAATGTCAGATCGGCACGCATCTTCGTGCACGATGAAGTTTAAACGAATGTCCGTCGTTTATATCCTATCGTTAGTGTAAAATTATGGTTGAATTTAACAAAGTGGCTAATAAAATTAAATAAACTAAAAAGTAACGTGTTCTTAGTGTGAAACCGGTGAAGTGCGGGAAATAATAAATCGTTGATTAAATGGAAAAATATGTTTCAATGTGCAACAAAATCGTAATAACCTTGAGACAAGTGTGTACAATAAATTTTCAAGCATCGGCAAATTATTGTATCCTGAATAAAACAGTGCAGCGAGAAATAAAAAAAACCGAGGTTGTATTGTGTACAAAAAGCTTGGGCGAAATTTGCAAGTTAATGGAGTATTTCACAAAGTCCTTGTAAAAATCGATTTATCTTTGCAATAATAACGTAATAAACGATGATATCGTGAACATGGATCAAAGGACGTCGAGGTATTGATTTATACGCACAAATTTTTATTGCAACAATGAAAAAGATTGTATTCGTGATAATTAAACTTATGTTTATACAAATTTAAATTTTTACGAACATAACTAAAGGGACAAAATCTAAAATGTGATTTGTTTCATCTTTTAAATACCAGGTGAAAATCACAGATTCAAAACATGATGTCTTTTATAGGAGGGCGATTTTAAAATTCAATATTTTGTCAGCCAAAAATACATCAAAAGTACCTTTACATTTGATTTAAAAAATTTAATTTAAGAAGTAATTCATAAATTATAACTGATATATCATTGTTCAAAACTGTTCTCTGTTAGTTTTTTTAACCTTGCCTTTTTTTTAGCCATATTCGATTCAATTGTATTTTTCTAATATTAAAAAAATATTTAAGTGCAAAAAAGTTGTTATTGACATACATGTTCTCTAGTTTTAATTTTAAGTCAAATATTTTTTTAAAATGTAAAAGATCTTGTTTTGTTCCTTAAAACGAGAGCAAAATTGAAATATAAAAATTCGATTGCAAAAGGGTTAACAGATGTAACAAAAATACGTTAATGATCATTGCCTATTCTTTATCAAAAGACAAGGTGTCGTGTTACACTAATCTGAGTTATATTTTGGGTGTCGTAGGACATTCGTTCTAACTTATCTCTTTATCGAGAACAATTTACATTATCGATGTATTTACCAGAAAATCGTGTCGTGCGTGACAAAACTATTCCGCTGTATTTAACAAGTAAAACGTAGACCGTTATTTCGATAAGAAAATTGGCAATAATTTTTCAGGTTATTATCGGATATCGAAGTTTGTTAACATACTAATGTTTCTTTGATCATTGATTTTTCGAATTTTTTTAGGTCATTCAAATATGTATGATAATTCACCATCAAACTGAACGATTTTAATTTTAATAGTTAAATCTGACCCTCTCAAAACATTTGATATTTATTGCATATGATAAAAATGTTTCTAAAGAATGAAGATGAACTACTCTGTATCCATATTATTCTCAAAAGTTCTGTATCGTGTATGCAAAGTATGTACATTTTCCACAAATTTGAAATTACAAAACAGTATTTCCACTCTAATCTGCATTCCACAAAGCGTATTGGATAAATTTTTTTCAATTTCTTGGATCAAACAAACGTGAAAGCAGTATCTCCGCTTGCCAAAGGCACCGATATGAACCGGCACTGTTATCGCGATAATAATTAAACAAAATATCAAGGCTAGCGGATCATTCTTCTAAATCACTCGGCAATGACAAGCAGCTCGAATCGTCTATAAATCTGCCTCTCGATACTGTTCATTTGACAGGCGAGTATTTGTTTATTTCTATGCGACGGCGCAAACGCGACAGTTGACTGGATATTAAAACGAGAATCCAAAAGTTAAGTAATTATAAAGCTCAAGCACTCGAAAGTTCAAAAATTAAAAAGTTTAACAATCTGAAAGTTAAAAAACGTAAGAGTCTACAAGTCCAGGAATTTATATCTAAAACTGTAAAAAACTAAGAATCTAAAGTCTCTAGATTCAAAAATCCAAAAACATAAGGATCCGCGAGCCCAAAAATGTTAATACTCAAAAGTTTAAAAATCCAATCTAAAAATTCAATAATTCTTCCATTCAAGAATTCCCAGAATTTTACCACGCAAAAGTTTAAAAATTTATCAAGTCTAACAACTTAAGAGTCTAAAAATTTTTAGCCCCGATGGTTCAGAAATTCAAAAACCCAAGAATAAGAAGGTCCAAAAATTCAGATGTTCAAAAATTTAAGACAACTTAAAAACGCAAGAATTTTATTTTCTTCGTTAAGTGAAAAGAAATAAATATTTTCATACTACAAGTTAGCAGTAAACAGATAAGAGTTGTCTTTAACACTGAGTTGTTTATATGACAGATGTAAGTAGCACGTTCATCTTAATGTTACAATATTAGTGGCACAAGCGTATTTTTATTTACAATTAATAAACGCGTTTAAAGTGGTTCCAGCGGTACTGGAATCGCGAGCGGCTCGAACAACTTTGTTCAATCACACGTATGACAATGACAAGCCGTTCAACGTGCTGCACGCTTCGCTCGGGGTGTTATCTTATATAGGGTATCAATTCCTTACCACAAAGTAATTTCACAGTACAGTGGCATCAACCGTGGTCCACGTAAAACCGCTAGCTTAATAAGCTGTAATAAAGGATCTTGTCAATTTCTACTGTTATAATGCGAAGCGATATTATCAAACTTCTAAAATCATTGGACAATTTGTTTCTTTGTATGTGGATAACAGCTTATAAACGAGTGATATATTTATTGTCATATATTTATTGTCATCTATGATATATACAGGATCTCCCAAAGATAGATGTCCATATTTTTAAAATCCTCCCATTTCTCTGCTAAACGATATAATAAATCTTGAAATTGAAGTTCTTGTTTCAGACATATACTTGGATTTTTAAAATACTTCTTTTTATTAGATACTGAATTAAATAGAATGTATTTTCAATTTTACTTCTATATCTTAAAAATAAAATTGAACAGGAGATGCCGATGTTCTTGAATTTCTTGTTTTTAAATTGTATAGAATAGCTTTCGGTAGGTTTCCAAAATAGAGAAAAATCTTCTAAAATCGATAGCGATAGATATTTTACAGAAAATTTTGAAGATGGCAAATCGATCGAAAGTTCAAGGAGAGGAGAGAAATTGTTAGCTCCTTAGAAAGTTCCTCCATGAAAAATGACGTAAGAGTAAAAAGTTACATGGAGAAAAATAAACTTGACGAAAACTGCTAGATAATCGAATTACTTCGGAAGCTTCATCTACAAGTTTTAGAATTCTTCTCTTTCTCTTGTAGCTACGCTGGCTACATCGGACATCGATGATTGGAATTGTCTCTATGATAATTAATTTCTATTTATAACCGAACACCGAGGGACTCTGATAAGCTAGCATGGATCCGTTTTCATCATGTGGACACGTTTTTAATAGAAATCAGTGTACTTAAATGCAACGTGCACATATAAATCCGACGAAATGAAATCGAGCCTTGACTCATGTATCTAACTATTTAAACGAAGAACATATTTGGCAAATAAAGCGTGATATTATGAAGAGAAGTTGAAACACGTGGTGATTCTTCGAACTGCTTTATATCGACTGAAGGGTACTGGAAGTAGTGTGTCATCGTAATCAAGTTGGAGCATGATGGGAGAGGTGATCAGGGTTTCTGGGAGGGCACCGGATGTCGGGGAATTCCTCAAGGAGGCGATGCTGTCCCAAAGGTTCGCCGATGTAGCTCTCTGTTGTACTGGCGGACAAAGATTCTTGGCGCATCGTTTGGTTCTTTCTGCAGCCAGCCCTTATTTGCAGGTTGGTGTTCTGTTTTTTTATCCTTTGCAAATTTAACAGGTAAATGGAATGTTTACTTTTACACAAAGTGGACATTTATAACGATGGCAGAAAAAAATTAAATAATTCGGAACGGAGAATATATTGGTATCAATTTTATGTAAGTATTTGTGTGCATCGGTTCATTTTTACACAACGAGTTACAGAAGTATATTTGTACTCTCGCAATTGTTAAATTTAAATAATAAATTGTTTTCGTTTCGTGACTTACTGTACAGATGAGAAAATCCACCGATCGAAACATGCAAAAGTGTAACGCTCTATTCTAAATTATTTAATTTCATCCTCTAACGAGTCTTTTTTTATTTGCAATCGTTAAGTTAGGGACCTACACGTTAATCTAGTCTGGTGGTTTAAAATGGTCCATTTCCTAAATCTATGCAAGATTAAGAGGAGTGAATGAATATTATTTTCTTTATTATTGCAAATTTGAAAAAAATTACCATTAAGTTTTTGTCTCACATTAGCTTATTAATTAAAATACTTCGTCGCGTATGCCTTTATTTTGGACATACGTGCGAAATACAGGATAAAAATAGAAAATCTATTCAGGCCTCGTTTTATGGAAGTTTTTGTTTCATGATAATTTGATGCTAATAAGCGACTACATAGTAGCACCATCTAGTCACATTAAATTCATCCGTAATAAGAAACATCAATCATTCGTATGCGTGTGTACAATCGTGTGCCAACCGCTAAAAAACAAAGAAAGAAACGCGTATACGTAATACCACCGATCGAAGAAAATATGACATATGACTTCCTGTTGTCTGTGCATCAAACAGCGAAAATATCATTCCAAATATGCCGTTGCAAACGAGTACGTATTTACAATGTAACTAATGGAAGCAAGTCGACCATAACGTAAGTTAATTTCTGTTTAAAGATATTTAAGAAACGTGTCAATCATTAATCATAATATATCGCAGTTCGGTAGTAATAAACGACGAGGTACGAATAGAAGATAGAGAATGAAGGTAAATAGCGAAAGCGAATTGAAATTAATTTCTTCCGACCATTTTACCAATTAAAAAATTTCTTTTCGTCTAATTAATAGTAATTTGACTTTTACTATATTTTTCCTGGCACTACCATTTACTTAAACGTTTCAAATGGTCTAATATTCTGAAGGCAGAATTTCATTCCCCAAACTATATACATGTCTATGTCTAATCGTCGTTAAAATTACAGAGTACGAGATCAGCGATTAGTTGACGAGATTAGCGATGCAACAAAACGTGTAGAACGCAATAAGACATTACTAGATTGCGGATGACTATGAATGTTAAATACGACATTAAAAAGGATATCACATTTATCCTCGTAAAACGTGTAGGATCGGTATGAGTTTTTAGTATGTCGCATATTATTTACTTTACGACAATTACATTACAATTTGTATTCCACAAAATATGAAAAATGCACTATCCTATTTAATAATCCTTTAATTATGTAACAACTTTCTACTTAAGTTTTATTCCTTTATTGCATTTTATGAAATTGTGCATTTGCGTATACATCCTCATTCTATTAATAACATATGTTTTCCACAGTAGGGAGGATAGGACAATTAGCCAATAGAAATGCTAGGAAATAGGAAAGAAGTGTTGCCAGGTGTTTTATCAAGAAGATACATATTGATTATAAACCAGTTCGTCTGAATGCGATTCCATTATTACTATATATATATACGTACTTTTGCTACGATTTAAGAGTAATTAATAAAACGATATCTAAACACGGTATAGGCGGTCAGAAAATCCATAGAACCTTGTCGCTTATTAATCAAACGTTAAGTAGAAGATAATTAACAAGCATTTCGATGTTAACAAGACCAGATAGAACAATTGAATTACGACGGCGTAAAATCAATTTATTTGTACGTAGTGAAGGTGAAGATTATAGTTCCTATCATATTAATTTAACGAGCACGCATTAAAATAATTGCCTCGATAAGTGGCGATTCAAAACATAGATAGAAACTAATTTCCGTGGTGGAAAAGCTAATCCATCTATCATTTTTCGTATTACCGCGATAATAAGTGATTTTAATATAGCAAAATTGAGTTGAAATTGAAGGATGGACGATATCACGCTATTAAATTTTAATACCAATGCGTACCAACGCTTCTGGGCATAATTAAATCAATATATTAGGTTATTATAAATTGCTACCCCTTTCTTTAAAGTTTAAATTATATTTAATAAATCTTCAATGACAGATTTATTTCATTTCCTATAATAATACAAGAAGTGTTACAGAGATTTCGATCGCTTCGTTTTTCTTTCTCAATATCTTGTATTTCATCGAACTTTAATCTATCTATGTCACGTTACATAATCCCCATAGCTCTATTCCACATGTTTGTAAAGTTTCTCCTCGTCGACGGAGGTACAATTTTCTGGTAATCGTTTTCAGTCCAATTGCTCGCCGGTAAACGCCAGAGGACGTGCCTTAAAAATTACATCTTGCAAATCTCTACTGTGAGAGGTTTCCGACGCACACGCTATACCATTTCGTCTTGTTTTTCTTTTCTTTTATTTCATTTTCTTTTTCTTTCTTCTTCGACGTAAAAACACGCCCTCGTGATAACGAATCGTTGTCTGGACGCCGCTAATTTCGAATTTCACGTTTAACCGGTCGATAATGAATACTATTTACGGAATCTGTTTTCTTCCATTACCATCTTTGTCGCCCGGCTGATTGCCATATTACACACCTTGTTACGACTTCTGTTACGTCGATGACAAACCTTAGATAATTAAACATTTCGTTTTACACTAGATTCGAAGTTTTCTCCAAGCCGCTATGGATACCGTTCAATGTCACGCTTCCTGATTCGATCCATTTCCAGACAGGCAACGCCAAAATCTGGTGGAACGTGTTTCACGTTTGAAATAATTGACCAGACGGTATGGGAACGTGGCGGGATTGGTGACAGTTTAGATGGAATCTAATGCACAGCTGTGTGGATAGCAGGACGATTTCGCAATCAACAACGAGGAAAACGATGTTACTTAATTTATAAAAGACTCCACGATTATGTATCTCTTGTCGCCTTTTCATCAAGATGGATGTTTAAAAAAAGCGAGAATGATTTTTTAATTTTGTCATTAATTTTTGACATTAATATTAGAAATTTTGATATAAGATAAGCGAAGTACTCGTTTGATTTAAGAAGCTTATTTCAATTGTGAAGTATCTTTATTTTAAATTACGAGTAGTTAGTGCTCAAGATAATTATTTCCATCTGTTAATTGCAGGGTAACGTCTTGAGATACATCTTGAAAGGAATAGCTCGATGACATTTATAGGCGTGCACGCATCTTGATAATACGGCTCGATATTCGTGGGTCAGCGCACCCTAATGATTTCATTTACCGTTTCGGTCTCCTGAAAAGACTACGAAAGAGCTTCTAGCACGTAGGCGTTATGCGAGTTGATGTATGCTAAACGCCGTGGCTTGATCCTCCAGATAGAGGCTCACAGGACCATTAAAATACTTGCACGCAGCTATTTTATAGCAGTTGATTCACTATATTCCCAAGATAGTACACGTTCTCGCCTCTACGGTGGATTGTCATAAACAACTTTTACGTACACGTGTGAGTTTTCGCTTGGAAAGAATGATGATGCCTCGTGTACGTAGCATACCGCTCTTTTTTTATGTACAATCTTTTGTGAATATAAGATGAACTTGATCTTTTTTAACTATGTAAGTAGGACCTATGAGTATACACCTTGTACATGTATTGAGATTACTAGACTCATTGCTCGAATTTATACCACATACATATTCCACTGTCAAGAGATCCACTTCTAAGATTTCCAAATCTCGTTTGCAAAATTTGTTTTCTTTTGGGATATACATTTATTTAGTTATTTATTTTGAGACTATTATATTTTCCTTTCTTTCTTCTTCCGTTTCATTCTTTTTATTCTTTCTTCCTTTTACGTTTCTTGCCATCCTGCTTGTACTCCACCTTTGCTCTCTCTTTGAAAGATATAAAAATTTCTTATGTTCACAGAAGTACATTGTATATTTGCGCTTCTTCGCTAGAAATATTTCTTATAACATAATACTCATGTCTAACAAAGTATCGAGGTATTTTCTCTTTATCAATTTGCCAACGGCGAAATTCGCGAAGGTTATTCTTGTAAATTCAAATTAGTTTTCACTGTTCCCATTAGAGAAGAAGGACAAGAAGTTACGAACTTGTATCTAAGCATGTAGTCGCATAGGTATGTTCTCAATTACATCATATTTTAAACAAAGAACCGCCGCAGTTTCCATGAAATTTATCTTTTTTTCGGAAAAATATATAAGAACGAATACTTGTTTGCTTGAAAAGCAAAGAATTAGTCGAAGACAATATAACTGTCTTAGATTCGATAGATCGACCTGTTCGTAATTCGTCTGGAATGAATTAGTAATTGACTTTTCAATCGTTGAAAATATCGACGCGTTGAAACGGTGAGTTTACCTTCGATTGGGGCCGAAAATTTAAAATTAAAATCAGATGGCCGCGCTAGGTGGTCGTTTAATGTCTCGTACAACTAATGCCATTTGTGCAAAGCATCGTAACGGTATAAATTGTAAAACGTGGCAAGAATTCGTGTTAAAATGTTCTTCTATTAGACTAGCATGTATCAAAGTGTACATTTCGATTTTTGTGTAAATCACCGTCTATCCGTTTGATAAAACGATGCTAGACGACGATACAAGTTTTATATAAAAATCGATGTTACACAGTGACAGGAGAATGATCGCTGTGTCGGATATTTAAATTACCATTCCCTAAAGATAAGATTGTATTTATAGGTTTCCGTGTCTGTTTGTATGTAATCGTCCGTTGCACCATTTTCTATCGAAGAGATGCTTTCTAAAAAGAACAAACATCCGCTGCGGAATTTTGTAAAACTCGAGTGATTAAGTAACAAACTGAAGGTAAAACAATTTAATATCTTATTAGGTATATAAAAATAGTTCGGAAATATCGATTCGCACCTTGATTTTCTTGCAACTTATTATGTAAAACTGTTGTTGATTTCTAATTGTAACGACCGCAATGCGATAACGCGACATCGGCAATTAGGTACTCAGTAATAAATCTTGCTTCGAATTTCAGATCTCCATTTTTTTTAAGTGGATCGCTATATTTTTTACGTATTATGTTAATATACAAGTGTATTCAGTACAATAATTTATCACAGAAGAGCACTTAAGATTAAGCGCGGATAATAAAATGATCCAGAAACTGCACTTTGCTACATGTAAAAATATACTTTCAACCGGTTAACTCGACGATTATTAAGATGAATATACGAGATTATGTTATTACATCCTCCCGGTCTTACTCGTATTATTTTTTAATAACAAAGTCATCGATCTGAATTTGATCTGAAATTGCGCGGTGTTTTCAACACTTCTCTTTAAAGAAGAATGTAATGTGTATTGTACGTATTTCGGCTCTATGTGAGATTCAAATTATTTGCTTTTGGGCTCGGGAATATTTATCACAAATCACTGTTTAAAATCTAAATTATTTTAAAGCTCTTTAAGCTTTGATATATTAGGAACAGTCATTAAAATATTTCAATTCTTTCATTTATTATTTTTCGCTACTGTTTTATAGATCCTTTTCATACCATAGAAATAATATTGTATCTGTATTATTATTGTAGTGTATTAACAAAAAATTAAGTACAGGGAACGATACATAATATCCATATTTATCTACGGGACTTTGTTCGAAATTTCCTAACATTTATGAGTATATGAAATAATGTGTTCTAATATTTAAAACGATTCAGATTTCTCTATTAGAATTTCCCTTCATTTCGTCTGTACCACGAAGTTAAATCCACGGTATACTGTATAAACTACAAGCACTGTCAAGATTTCTTATCATAACAGTATTACAAATAGGTTCAATTTCCTTTCTAATGTTCCACACTTATTAGTAAAATAAACGTGGTTGGTACTTTGCTACGTTGAAAGAGTATTCTTAATTGTTTCTAGTAACAATTATTCACAAATCAAACATCTCAGACCCACAAGGTTGGAAAGGCTAATTTTGAAAATTCTTCTTCTTCTTCTTCTCCTTCAAGATACGTATCTCTATCTGTATATCGTGCTTGAAACATTGTTATAATATAGATAACGTAACGATAAGGTTTATGGTTGTGCATTTCATTAAATCGCCTACATAGTAACCTCGGTTGATTATATGCGAAAGAAAGTATCTGATCTGATCGTGACAAGTTTATAACGTGTAAGTACTTAAGTACCAAGTACTAATCGTTGGTAATTATTTAGAAAGCTGCCGCCATTGATAATTCTTTAATAAATACGTTGTTGGCTGCATGATTCTACACAGCTTTTCCTATACATGTAGCCGCCGCTCGGTCTTAGTTTCCGAGATATTTGCAAAAGACTGTCAGCACCATTATAATGTATTCTGCCTATAATTGTGCGTGATCAGCGTATACTTTAATATTGATTACCGGCCGGAACCCTCACCCTAACGGCTAACCTGAACCTAATTTTTTTCTTTTGTTTATATTTTAGCCAATATTAACGCACAACGCTGTCATGGACGCACAATTATAGGCAGAATTCGCTATAGTGGTAGCGACAGTTTTTTGCATATATTTCGAAAACTAAAATAGTTCCACGGTAATACGGAAAATGTTGTTCAAAATATCGATTTCTATAGCATATTAAAAACTCATCGAAATACAAGAAGGCGGCAGCTTTCTAAATAATTACCCTATTCTCAACGGTGAACAGACGAAGAATCTCATCGAAAGAGCTGGTTAATCTAATCGAAAGTGGAACAATGTCATGCATAAAATATACATTCCTGGATTTGTTGATATCGAGCTCATTTCCACTAATTACCGTATCTGATCGCATCGTTAGCGTAGCGTTCGGAACGTTAGAAATGCAGCAAAGTTGGTGACTAGATTAAATACACTTATGGTTAACGAAGCCGAGTAATACGTACCTATTTCTCTTATATTTACTATATTATACGAGCCGTTTAATGCAAAAGTGATGTAGGAAAAAAAATTAAGTCCGGTTGAACTGGACAATGAGGGATAAAGTAAAAATTCTGTAAAGGATCGATTGAGCGATTCTCACTTATTTTTCTATCAATCGAGAAACTAACGAAGATATCCCTACCTCACTTCTGCATAAAGCGGAACGCAGGTTACGTTTTCCAGATGTGCTGTTAAACCAAATGGACAAAAAATTGACTTACATCACTTTTGCATCTTTTTGCATAAAATCTTGGAGGTATCTTGTTATCTTGTTACTTTCGATCACTTTATTATTTATTTTATTTGATTTATTTATTATTACTTAGTCCGTGCCTTTCGGCTTTGGACGAGCTTTCGGTTTTACATTCCGTTTATATAATACGCTTTTTACATTCTGTCAACCTTATGGCGTTATCACCTTATTGCCTTTCCTTATATCTATCTAATCTTTTTTCCTTGTCTATCTCTCTTTTCTTATATATTCTATTATATTGTATTCTGTTATATATTCTGTCGTTCGCTTTATTTAATAGGATTTTTATAGCAATTTATATACCGAAGTAAAATTTTACCGCTTCTCTTGAAATGTTTCTATAAAATAGCTGGATCTATCAATGATTTACTATTTATAGTGATAAAAATAATTTTGATGAACACGTATTATTATAATTATTTAGAAAAATTTTTCGAGTCGAATAAAAGTCTAATTTGGTATTACAACGAACCCATAGTTTCGTTCACCTGAAAAACAGCAGCACTTTTCTAAATCATAATTCATTACATATATAAATAATAGGAAAATTCCGTACACTCTATTATTTTTCACGTATTTTTTTGTACCTCTATAAAAAAGGGAATAAGTATTACAGAAAACGTTAAAAAGTGAGTTGGACTTATAACTCTATCCGGCAGTATATCATTTTCATAAAAATCTTCGCTGGTAGTTCTCGTTTTAATAGTTCTTATTTATAGCAAGTCGGAGGAAACGTGTTAGCTCGTCGTTTTAATTACGACGCAGATTAATGGAACAATTATTTTTGGAATATTCGTGGAATTCCCAGGTGTTTCGCTCGTATTAGTCAGATAAAATGGAATTAGTCAGAGACAGAATCAAATAATAACAAAAAAGAAAAGGACGGAAGGAGAACAGGATCACGGGTTAGTCAATTTTGTATCCGTTTGAAAATTCTGGGATTCCTTGGAGTACGAAACCGATCGGCGATCTTTCTCCGTCTGTGTGCTTGTCCCTTCGTCGTTCGAGCCAACGCATCGACTGGTTACGCATCAAAGAAAATTTCGCCGCGGTTCTCTAATGATCGCCATTACTTACGTCGTGTTATCGTTTGCAGTTCTATCTTGATAGAAAATTGGTGTAATAATTATGCGTCTCGTGATACGTGCAAAGAAAGCTGTTGATATCTGGTGATTTATCTCTTAAAGTTATTCTACCGTGAAGAACGGGTGTTAAAAGCCCTGGGAAGTTTAAGCTAATTTTTCTTACTACAAATTGCTGCAATATTTGCCAATGAACTATTTCTGATGCTATATTTATATTCGAATAAAGTATCTCACGATACAATTTCGTATATACATTCGGCAATAGTTAAATATCCTTTTTTCTCCCCCTCTTTCGTGAGTTTTAACATTGTATCAATTACATAAGTGTGGTCGTAGAACTTTTTATGCAATAGTGAACCTTTAATACAGGATAGAAAATATCTGATACAATTAATCTCAACTACTTTTGTTATTAGAAGACCAATTAAAGTTTCTTGTTTTGCATGTCCGTTTCCTAATATGCATTTAATGAAGCATTTAATGTGATATATGTATGCGAATATGAGTTACTTACATTTAGTTTAACCAGTTATTTCAGCCATTGATCTTTATGAATTCTAAAATATCTGTAATATCTATCTTATAGAAAATATGTTGCACATTCATTCACGTTGTAAGTTGCGTTTTCTTCTATAAATTGAGCTATTTTCGCTAATAAATCGAAAGGAAATTTTTGTATTAATAAGTCAAATAACGAAATCTTTTCCTTTTCGCGTAAAAAAGTAAAAATGGTATGAAAATAATATGTCTGTTTTTTAAGATGTAACATATACTTGATAGAATTAATCCGTTCGCATATAAAGTTGTTTCGCGAACTGATTTTTGTTCAAATTAGTAATTGAGGTAGATATTTGCATTTTCGCATTATAAACGTCCGCACGCTATTTACAACAAAATTAATAAACTAGTTTGATACTAAAATATCGGTGATGGTATATTCAGTCGCGAACGAAAAGCTGGTGAGCGTCAATTATATAGAATTATGCATAAGTTTCCAGCTTAAGCCATAAATAACACAATTTTAGATCAGTAGCTATGAAAACGTTGCAAAAAAATCTTGTAAATCAATGAATGCAAACGCAATGAAAGTAAAAATTGCGTAATGTTTTTATCAAGTCACATGCCAGTAACTTGTTAGTAGCGCCGTTGTGCTGGGCATCACAGAAACCTTTAGTCACGTTACATCTCTTCTATCGTAATATAAATATATTTTACGCTCTAAGTTATTACTTTTTAATATTCGATTATCCCTGTTTCAAAGTAATTTATGAAAACCGTGGAAGCTCTTCAGCAACCATTTAAACTATAGTGACTATAGTATACACGGTAGATAAGTTGGTCCGCGTAGTTTTCTCATTCAACCGCTTTATAGCGTTAGTATGTTCTCTGTTAATTCGGAATGCATGATAGTTCTGCGTTTTTCTATCCTCAAGATTTATGATCACAGATAACGTCCACGTCGTTGAACGTTTTGCATTGCACGCAGACGTAGATCGCGATCCAGGCAAACCATTTGGAGAACTCGCGTTGATTCCATTTATGCGTCCGGTTGCACAGAAGGAAGCATAGTGGCACGTTTTAATCACCTTGAAGGAGAATATCGATACTCATTTCGCTGTCGTTCTAAGAAAATACTCGTTTCGTTAGAAGAAAGACGAGGTTTCCGAGAACGGTTTTCTCAGAGGTCATATCAGTGGATGAAATTATGAGGTGAAGTTGATATCTCGATGCAAATTCATTGAAATATTTTTAGTAACAACTAGAATCTTTTTATACAGTTTGTGAAATTCTAATTGTAAGTATTTTAAGTTTGAAGTACAGAGTTTTTAAGTAATTTCAAGCGAACTTATCTTAAATGAGAGTAGAAATTATATTTTTAAGTAACTTCATTTTTCTATGAAATTTATATCTAACTATAATATTTGTACATAGTGTCTCTCTTTCTCTTTTAATGGAATTAATCCACGAGAGATTAGAATTTTAATTAACTTTTTAATAGAAAATTATTTTATTAATCTACAACCAAAGTGAAGTGTGATGCTTACTGAAAAGAGCAACAATCTAGTTAAAAAGAGCCTTGATCGGTGTTTTGCAATACCTACGCTGGATACTTAAATGAAACTTATAATAAAATAAAATTAAAATAAACTAAGAGATAAATTTAATAATTCACTGGGATAAAACATCATTGTAAGGTCTTAACGGTCACCTAAATTTACTCCAAACAAGGAACAAGATTATTAAAACGGGACTATTAAAACTGTACAAAAATAACCAGGAGACCAGATCATCCGTGACCTTTTCCCAGAGCCGAAAGAGGTCTCCGCGACGCACACGCGGAATTTAAATTCTCGAACTGGAGAACGGTGTAACGCGCTGTGTCACAGTGAACCTCGACAAGTTGGCCAGCGAAAATTTCACATTCGTTCACATTCACGTTGCCCATAAATATCTTCGAGTCTCTTTGAATAACCCAGCTCGTCGTTCTGTTTTCAGGAAGTGTTGCTAGCGCACAGTAGAACGTCGATGCATTGCGAGCCCATCACAGTGATCCTGGCCGGGGTAGAGGCACCAGAATTGGCGGCGATCCTCGGTTTCGTGTACACAGGAAGCGCGACTGTACCTCGTCCTCGTCTGAATGCGTTTCTACACGCGGCCGAGGCCCTCCACATTAGACTTCCGCCGGTGCCTGTCGTGATGACCTGCACGCAGGCTGACTGCAAGCAGGAAGACATCAAGGACGTGAAGATCAGTCCAAAGTACCTTCAGTGCGACCAGTATCCGCGCTGTGACCGCTGGTGCCGTCCACGTAGGAATCAAGATGGAGATTCCGCGGACAAGGAGGAATCCTATCCGGTGATCGAGTCCTTGCAAACCGCAAGAGAAATCAGACCGCTTCCTGAATCGATGAACTTTGCCGGATCGAGATACGGACCAAGACCAAGTAGATATTGCTCTACAACGTGGCCCGTTGCTCCTTTCCCGAGCGCGGCTCAAGAAAAGGCTATTCACGGTCTAGATCAACGTATGGATAAGGACAAGTTAAATCAGACAGATGTCAGCCGGTATCAATCGATCAGCGTGGTTCCTAGGATCGATAGGATTAGCGACGTAGCCAGTGGACACTCGGAAAATCCATTTGTCGGTTGCGACTCTTCGGAAAAGGCTCGTCAGCAGGAATTTTGCTTTTCCAGGAGCTTGTACGATCTTCGTAGCATGCAATTGGATCCACTCGAGGCGAGAATGAAAGGTGACCACGATAGTTTCCAGACTACGAACGAAGAAGATGCCTCCGGGAGAAATTTATCCACATACGGTAGCTGTTTCGAGCAAGAGAGGATTCCTGGTGATCGTCTCAGTGTAATTCGTTCTCGAATCGACCCCTGTCAGGGCAAAACCGTAGCTCTACAGTTACCCGAAAGTACCAGATCGTACGAAAATTTGGGCATTGGTGAAGATTTGACTTGTCGTGATAACTGTTTTGTCTGGAAATCGCCGAGAAGACAAGTGGCTAACAGAGTCATAGCCTCGCCGTGGAAGCAGACTGTCAGGCCTTATCATTTGCCCAAGTTGCAGCCGATAGTTCTTCAGCCTCACGTCGACGATGCCGTAAGTTTTTCATGTAGTCTTCCGTATGATAATTTCGCTCTTTATATATTACCTTAGACGAATAGACGTTGCGAAAAGTTCTTAGAGAAGATTGCGAGTTTGTTAGGCAAGGAAAATCGCGTAGCAAGAGACGTTAATTGCAAGTATCTAGCATGTAACCGATACTTAGGCGAACTACACGATAATCCTTTGTAACTGAAGAAATGCCAGGTACCTGGGAATCTATCTGTCTATCGTAGCGTTAACGTAAACAGTCGTATTCTCACCCACAATTGATACAGTATGTTCGAACAGCAATGTAACTGTACAAAGTACAATTACTTGGAAAGCAAGTGGTAATTTTCGTTGTGGAGATACTTGAAGAGCATTTAAATGGCCGCCGCGGCATCCATTAGCATGATACAAATTGAATAAGTATTCTGGAAACATCTCGTATAGCTCGAAGGTAGACACGAAGCGGGATTTCTATTTCAAGGTGCCCATTACATTCAGCTGTGGTATTCCTTTCAGAATATTATTTATCTCGTAAACTAATCGCTCTCTGAATATCCGATTGCACGATCTGGATGCGTCCAGTTATAGAAAAAATAAACGGGAACTTGTAATATCCGCGACCATGGAAGTTTTTGAGTATCTACTAAACGAATCTAGGCCGTGAACAATTATCGACCGATTATTTCCTTGAATCGCGACCAAGTTTGAAAGAAAGTAAAGGGGAAGACGCTCCATATATCCAATCTCCGATCGTCGTATCTTCAGTTTCATTATTCTTCAGATTCGCGATGATTTGAAAAACATATTTTTCAATTCGGCGATCAGCTACGAAATTTCTAAGCTGATTAATCGACTTCTTGGATCAAATACAATAAATATCGGGTCTACTTATTTTTATAACAGAGTATTTTTATGGCAGGGTAATTACAGTTAGGACAATCGATCAGGTTCTCTGTCATCGTGTTTTACTACGGTTATAGAGATCGAACCTAATACGTTCGTTCCTTCTTTTTTCTTTAGTTTAGGAGATATAACAGTTTTGAGATTTTTCCTCCGGTCGACTGTTCCGTCTCTGTTGGAAGATATTTCCTTTCACCGCTTTCATGAAAATTGGAGCAATGCCTTTGATATAAAGAGAAGATCGAGAAAATATTACAGAAAATTCGGCACGATTCAGTAACGTGAGGAGTTTTTCGTAACATATCGGATTTTCAATTGCGCAAGCCTCGATGAATTTGTTCGGTCGATTATCGACCAGATACAATTACCGATTCCGTTCCGTGCCTTCATATTGTTACATCACGTCGCATACACGGATCTCGGCAGATCGGGTTACTAATCTTGCTCGGTAGCAATCGCTATCCTTTCGTACAGAAAGTGACTTGTTTACCATGGCTTTTGATCAAGAACGAGAGACTAGGCGATCTCATCTTTCGAGATTCCTCGCCATATGGAATCTACCACAGAGGCGGCATTACCACATAAAGTGGTTACTTTGAATTATAACAATACTTCTTTGTTTATTATTTCAATAGATATATCGTATATTTAAAGATATTTTAAAGCATTATGACCACTCTTCGATGATAAAAGATTCCAAATTTGTATAAAAATTAATTTCAGATTGATTCCTTGTTCATTTATGTAGTATTTATGATAAGTATTTTGTATCGTTATATAGGGAGTAAACGATTACATTAATAATCTTAATCTTTTTTCAAGCTTTGAAGGACTTTAAAATGATATTTCACCGAATAATCGATTCCACCGCGTTCTGGAATATTTTTCAATTTGTTCAATTTACTTGTTTTAAAGTATACTTTCCTTATTGTTAAATTATATCGTTAGTATCGGCATTAAATATAAAAAAGTAATATTATGTCCATCAGATACGATACACCATCGTTAGATTAGACATAAAAAATAAAATTCATCGGGCAGGAAATGGAAATGATTCGATCCAATGATTGGACAGAGGTAAAATCTTAACGAGTCACGAGACTTATCTTCGTTTACGAGATTGGAAATGTCAGTGGTCCGGTTCAGCTAAGTTGTGTAGCGAAAGATTAACGAGTGAAAATATTTGCATTATTCTTCAGCCATGACTGTTGTGTATTACCAGCAGAATAAGTCGCTTCGAAGGCTAATTAAGCAGAACCTGCGCAGGCATATTGAACGCGTGAAACATTCTAACTCTTCTCCAGTCTTTCCGTAATTATTTTTCAGAATTATCGCGATCCCGTGTCGTTAATTTTGCAAATTAAACAGTCCATTAAGGAAATGGGATTCCTCGTAGTTTCGTCGTAAAATCAGCTAACCATTTAATTTACTTTTATTTTTCTTTTATGCTCTATCCCCCTTTCTCCCCTTTCCTTCGGTTTGCAAATCTTTACTGTGAAATCACCCGTTCGGCATTCCGCTCTTTTGCTTCTCTTCCTCTCGCGTTTGATGATCTCTCGAACATGCTCGGGTCATTGCATAACATTCACCCGTCTGTACTGCTCGAGATCGTCCCCGTTTCAGGTATAAAACACTTATGGAAAGTCCGCGAACAGTTCGTACGCCTTAGACGTTTTAAATATATTCAGCCATTTGTCTCTTCGCGACTGTATTAAATTTTAGCTTTATTGAATGTTCGCTGGCGTCCGATTTCTTCCCTAATGTGTTTTACAGTTCAACTAAATAATACACTGCGTTCCAAAGTATCAGGCCGCTTTAATTGTTAGCATATCTTCTCGGTCGTTAACGCTACAAAAAAAAATTACGTTGCACGTTTCTTAGAAACTCCGAAATCAATCCAAGCGATCTTTAATGTAGACGTAGGTTTTCTTTTCATAAAGATTCTATATCTTCTTAATTCAAAATTAACCATGGTATGCAAACGATCCTCTAAAGATTCTTTAAAGATCCTTTGAAGATTAAATTTAAAGTAATATCTGTTCGAATCATTTTACTCGTAAGATACTTAATGATAGCCTACACTTTTGGACGATACTATATATTCTATATGATCGGTTCAACTTTATTGCAAGCATCTACGCGAGCACGTTACCATCCTTAATACCAGACCAGTATCTGGCAATTGAATTTGCAACAAATGCACACGCGATCCTACGATCAGAGCAAACTGTTCTCAGTGAATTAGATATGCGCATGCCGAGCACATAAAATATTGGTTATTCCAAATCATTTAGTTAAAATGTTAATCCGCTCGGTAGTTCTGCCGATCCGCGCAGATCCTGCTTCTCGTTTTATGACTGAAATCGTTATCTACCGTATCAATCGTAAAGAAAGGATGTTTCGTCGCTGGTGTGCAAGTAGAGCAGAAATTGTTGTGCACTGTCAAGCCATCGTCTGGCATCGCAATCGATTCATATCGACAAAATGAAACCAGGCCTCCGTTAATCGTTATCAAATAATTAACTATGTTGCCTGTCAATTCGATCGAACGTGTTGAGTTAGTCAGAAGCAATTTCGAATTACCTTGAGTGGGTTAAGAATGCTGCTGTTTCGCATGTTCATCCATACATTTACATCGCTACGATAAGGCACAATCGACGAAACTTGTTATCTTGATGTAGAATGCAGGAAGAAGAAGTAACGAGGAATTCCTTCGTTCTATAAAATATATAGGGCGTTTTAAAAGTAGATTATTATGATATTCCAGCTTTTTATGACAGTTTAATTCGTAGGATGTTTCGAAAAAAAAAAAGAAGAAAAATATATCATTGAACGATGATCGTATCGTTTCATTAAGATAACTAGAAAATTCTGTCGTTTTTGTTCTTTGAAATGGTTATATTTCAAGAATTCCTCATTTGGAATTTGTATCAGAGTTCGATATATTGCTCGCGTTATTTATGATTGTCATCCACTTTGTTTCGTAATTTATTTATTCCGTTGCTACTGGATTTTTCATCTTTATTAATAAAATACTATTTTTGTATTTCTACAGTTCGATTCATGGTGTTGAATATCTTCTCCGTCAAGATGTTTTTAACGAAGTTCTAAACGAACTGTCAACTAATCAACTGTGTAAAAAAGGTGAAAGAGGCCTCCGTTAAATTTTTCTCTTTGTCTCTCGTACAAAATGTAGCGTTCAAATGTAGCGATCAAATTTCTAATAGCAGTTGATTTCTCTTCAAGTAGTTTTTATGTTTCCAAAACCGTAAAATTACTAACCGATCAATCTCATAAGGATGAAAAGAGAACTACATGGTACATTTGAAAACATAACGCGATTTGATTTTTTTACGAAAAAGAGATATACCTTGGCATATTTTTCCGTTTATGAACCATTCATTCATTTTCAGACACTTATGAAATACATTTTGGAAAATGTCCGCGACAAATTATAAAGGGAACAGTTCGAATTTCACAGTGGTCGACTCGCAAACCACCCTATACAGCTGATAGCTTGTTGTTTCTAGAGGAAACAAGAAAAACGCAAGAAGAGCCGAGGGAACAAGCAGGACCCACTTTATTCTTCGTCGACCTTTCACCACAAATGAAAGCACGCGGTTGAACCGTGCGCGTCTCAATATGCCAGCCGTTCATTTTGCTTTCTTCAGTTGAAATATGCAGAGGAATCAGTGCTCCTCCGGGTGTGCACTTCTGCTGGCTCATTTAGCGGACCATGGTAATTCGATGGTGCCAGGTGATAAGATGTGTCCACGACACCAGCTGCCTCCTCTTGCTTGGCCAATGTCATTCTTATTAATGAAACTATCAGTTACACGTACCGCTTGCTCTTTTTCCTTTTTTCTTCTTCGTTCTGTTTCCCTCTGTTTGTATCCTTTTTCATCTTTTTTCTCCTCTTTTTCTGTCTTCGTGCACTTTTTACTTCGCATCTTCGTTTCTTTTTTTTCGAAGAGTGGCCCAGAAGGTGGTACCAGACCAGCTGGTGGCACCAGCCGGCTGCGAGAATCGCTTTTACGCGTTATTACACGCAATCTGGAGAGGAACGTTTTCTCTTTCGACACGTGCACTGATATGCTCCAGATTTTTTCCGATTACTTTACAACCTTGCGCAACCTGGCCCCGTCTCTACCTTCATGCAGAATCGCTTCTTTCTTCTTCTTCTTCTTCTTTCTTTTTTTTCTCTTATACTTCTCGGTGCAACGAGGCGCACCTTTCTTTTAAAAGAGCGTGTCGCTGATACAGGTACATGATTTCGTTCATGCTAAGATTGGCACTTGAATTATTGGTAGAAACAAAGTAACAATTTCGAATATCGTGCAATGCGGAATAAGTGGGACGCTTTTCATCGAAAAGCACACGCCGGTATTTAACTTTGTTCAAATTTTTAACGTTATTGCGCTTTTATACAGATCGTATCTTTCCACTCCATTGTGACCAATGATGTAAGTTACTTCTCGCGCCACGGCGTAATACCATCAGAAAATACAGAAATATAAAGCAATGAAAGGCTGATAAAAAATGAGCAATTTTGTTTCCATTCGCGAACGATATATTCACGTAGAATATTAACGTATACAATGCGATAAAAAAATTATAAAAGTTAACCGTAGATATAAATACAAGAATGAAATAGTAATCGAATACAATCATGCGTTATATTTTATGGTCATTTTATCATCCTCCATTACCATATGTGTTTGCGAATTTTTAAAATTCTTTTATATTTAAAAATCTATCAATGTGAGTTCAGATTTTAAATACATGATGATCGTCGGTGGCTGAATATGAATAAATTAAATCTATAATTTTTTGCTATTTTAACTTACTATTGCATTAACGTTCTAATTACAATCAAATAAGGGTTGATCCTGTTTTTCACTTGTACGAGTATGCGTGTACTAATCGCAAATATTCTTTTACAAAGGTACGAATGATCAATGATCATCGGTTATATGAGATCTTGTAACTTGAGAACAACAATTAGAAAATCACGGATCGACGATTAATGTAGAGCCAACACTTCTTCAAGCCAGATCAGCTTAATTGCTTCCGATGATTTTCTCTAATGATAATTAGAGGTTTATATGGACGGTCGGTACGAGCAAGAACTCTGTATGGGCTCTTTACGGTCGAGTAACCCGTGGAGGATGAATTATACACATTACGTGTATATGCATAATGTGTAATTAAGACGATCGTGTTAAATAGGGAGGCAAAAAAGTGGTCTGGCCTGATAAAGTCAAACAGTAGAGATTTAAGGCGTGAAATTGAGGAAGAAAATAGCGGTTTCGATGTGATCTTGTTGCAGAAAACCGGGGAAAATCTACGTGTGCCAGAAGTCACGCGATCTCCAGCGATTTCTACCTGTTCTAATCGACAGCTGCCCAAAAGCTCTACGCCTGCGGATCATTATTATGGTATCGAAGTTCCTACCACCCACCAAGTTACGTACAATAACGATAAGAAGTTAGTGGAAGCGAGCCCTACTTTGGGATCGAGGCCGCAAGAATTATATACATCTCAAATCCCATCGTTGACGATCGGTCAAATCACTCCATCGTTGAATAACGATACCAGAAACAACGAGACTATCGTACAATCTCAAAATAATGTAATTTCTACGACAACGAGATCGTTGCCAAGCACCGCAGAGAGTAGTCGTATGAATATCAATAGAAAGGGTAGTTATTTCGGTCAAGCGTTACCTCAGTCGCCGCAGAAGCTGGAAATTTCTCATCCTGTTAGCAGATTGTGCGATACGATCGAGTCGATCGGTAAAATCGATCGTTTCGCCAACGTGGAAGCCGAGAAGCTGGAGAACGAGACGAGAATCGAGGATAAACTCGATGAAAGAGTTATTATCAACAGTGATAATAATAATAACGATGCTGTAGTTAGTCAGGACGGTGTTCAACGCGGCAAAGGAGCGCAGGAGAATCATAGGTGCGATCAGTGTGGCAAGACTTTCGTTACCAAAGCTTCCCTGAAGGTACTGATCGACTGGCTGCTTGATATCTTTTCTGCTTTTTTCGTTTTAATCTAATAACTTGTATATTATCGACGTTACGGCTGATTAACCGCCGTTGCTATATGACATTGTTGCAAAATTACGCGATGTAGAATATTTTTTACGATTCTCTATCCTGCATTACTAAAATTACGAATGATAATATCACTGGGTATAATAAAATACTGTAATAAAGTTCCATAATTTATAATTTCTCTACAATTTCATATCTTGTTTCACTAAGCTTACTGCTCGTCCTCGTAACACGTTGTAATAAAATTCCGCGATTTATAATTTCCTCGTTATACCTTATTTTACATTGCTAAAGCTGCTTCAGCTAGATATCGTAGCAAAATTTCATGTAAAGCTTACAACTTCTTGTTCCATTATTAGAATCACTCTCAAAATTATTAGGCTGACTGAAAAATTTTATCCTTGTTATTTTAATTGAAATTTTTATTAATTAGACTTCGATATGATAATCATTGTTATCCCTGACTGTTTTTCATCCAGCTGCTACTTAATTGATCTCGTACCACTAGTACTATAGAATGTCTCATTTTCTTTTCATTTTCAAAGTTCTAAACAGTAACTAATTTTTTCCAACAACATTACGCTTCTTCGTCTACGTTTTTTTTTATAGCTTATATTCCGTTAAAACATGCATTTACACGTATACCTGCGGTTTATAGAAATCACTAAATAACCTCCCGATCAACTTAATAGACACTAAAACATCGAGTAACTCAGCTTTAGCTATCATTAGAAAAGTTGCAACAAAAATTCATTATTTCCTTTTTCTAATTACAATTCCAAGTATGCGTCGCAAAAACTTTTCAATCAAGTTAATAGTTACTAAAATCTGTACTGACCAGCTACCATTAATAAAAGATATAATTAACGAAAATTCATTATTTCCTTCTTGTAATTATAAACGTAGACGCATGTTACAAAACTCGTCCATTCGATCTGATTGTCAGTCAAATCTTTAGTAACCAACCGCGACTAATAAAAGATATAATTTAAAAAAATATTTACTGTTCCTTTCTGTAATGGCAAATTTAGGTACACGTTAGAACGCACTCAGGAGAGAAGCCATTCCGTTGTACCGACTGCGGCAAACAATTCTCCCAACTACGAAATTACAAGTACCACCGAAGCGTTCACGAGGGCACCAGGGAATTCGCAGCCACCTGTCCAGAATGCGGCAAATACTTCAACGACCGCGGCTACCTGAGCTCCCATATGAAGATCCATCGTAACCGTAAGGAGTATGGTTGTGCGGAATGTGGCAAGAGTTTCAATCAGCGAGTCGCCTACAACATGCACGTTAGAATCCATACTGGAGTGAAACCGCATCAGTGTGAACAGTGCGGAAAAGCATTTTCTAGAAAGATGTTGTTGAAACAGCATCTTAGAACCCATTCGGGAGAACGGCCGTATCAGTGTCAGGTCTGTCAGAAAGCCTTTGCTGATAGATCGAACATGACCTTACACACGAGATTACATTCCGGTTTAAAGCCTTATCAATGCACGTTATGTTCGAAAGCGTTCACGAAGAAGCATCACCTAAAGACTCATCTGAATTACCACACAGGAACTAAACCGTATTCCTGTCCAAACTGTGGCTTGAGATTTTCTCAGAGTAGCAACATGAGGACTCATTTCAAGAAGTGTACCGTTAATAATCCGATAGAAGCAAAAGATTCGCAGATGGAAGGTACTGTGATAGATTCTTCGAAGATTATACAAACGAGGATAATTTCGAGGACACCTGCAGACACGTTAACGCCTCCCAATTCTGACCAGGAATTAAGCATTCTAACACCGATTTCGAAAAGTAACGGAATAGAAGGGATTGGTACGTAGCGATAAAGAGGTCTATTAGCCTGTCCACGCGAGTGTAGAGTATTCGAGGAGGTATTACTATCGTAGCTAAACAAATACGACGGGTACTCCTCGTCTCAATGAAATCAATGCACGCACGTGTCGAATTAAAGACTTGGTGAAGACACCGTGATGTGGCGGCTATGAATCAGGCTGGTGACGTGAAATTTACACGTTCTGTATTTTATGGGATTGACATACAGAATTCGTTGCAAGTTTTTTTAGTCGATGAAATAGCCTTTTTGCGCGGAGATGCTTTTTGTCGGGCTGATTTTCAAGACAAGTGGTTAAAACGATAATGCACGAGGTAATTCGACGGATAAATCGATCAGGTTGCTGCTGCCCGCAAATCGTAATCGAACAGTAGAAAGTATTAGATTCATTTGAAAGTAGCACTGCCAGTTGGTAATCCGAGAGCTACCATAACAGTACGAACAGTCGCCTTTTCCTAGAAATTGTCGTTTTACGGTAGGACGTATCGATTCAACCCACAAACCGATACGTCATTCCTGAATCTTTTTTTTTTTGTTTCTTTTTCTCTTTTCTCTTTTTTTTCTTCTTCTGCTTTTTAACTTGAAATAGATCACTTGAAAAGATCATCCATGGCATTAATTCGTAATTTAAGAGAGTTGAAAAAATTGGTTGTCTTTCGTTGATTGTATATTACTACTTGAGCAAGATAGTACATATACACAGAAATAACCTTGTTCCCTTTGTTTGAATGCACGATGTATGACGAATATCGATTTAAGAAATTTGTAAGCTTCTCGAGAAGCAAGTTTAATGGCGAGAATCTGACTTTTGTACATTAACCTGTAATAAATCAACCCCTATATTTGCTGCCTTTTTCTACTTGTAATATAAATGCGATGTATATTTACTGTGTAAAAAATATAACAACATTAAATTTGAGCCGGTAAATGGCGAACCGAAGTGATTAGAAGATCAAAATTTTATTTTTATTTCAATATACCCAAGAAATACTCAAAAATTCTTTACAATTTCCTCACCTTATTAATCTCGATAATACGATCGAACATTCATCGATCTTTCAGCAAACTCCTTTAAAAATTTCCTACTCTTGATACTTTTCCTCTCATTTATATCTCTTTCGTTGAGTATTTGTTTAATATTGTTTTCAACAAAAAATATTCTGTTCCTATTACTAATCAAAAGTCCTAACTACTTTTATTTCTTGGAATCATCTTGCATAACCATTGGACTTCGGAACTTTCTAGCTACAATGGTTAACAATGCATCATGATCCTCTGGATAAGAAGATCCTTTGAAAAAAACCTAATGAATCACTGGCGCAATTAAGCTCGTAATTAGAATGACTGGCTGTTTAGAAGTAGATTCTCGATTGTATCCTTCAGCCCAAGAGATATGTTGACTTTCTCGTGCCTCATCGAAAATGTATTGCAACCACGACTTACATACTTCCTCTTCAACTACAAACTAAAGTATCTCTTCTGACCAGTCAACAGATCGTATCGCCTCGAAGATAGCTGTTTTTCTCTACTCTCTCTCGAACCGCGGAAGCTTTACAATAATGGTTACCTGTATGCGCACTTGAAGAATCATCAGGTTTTACGCAGAACAAGGTCTATGTGCGCTTCCATATTCGTTGAAAGCTCCGTTAAACGTTGGATTACAGCGAGATACATGCTACTTATTAAAATTTATAGACGACTCGGGATTCCTACTTTGTCCCGTTTTAAGAGTCGGGTAACGTTTATTGGACTCCCAAGGCCACGTTTTGTGAAAACATTTACAAACAGCATGAAAATCTACTATATCTAAAGGGGACAATTGTGAATTAATCAGCGAGAGATCGGGTAAGGATTTCCGATGTTTGATCTATGTGTTTACCCTTATCCAGAGATACGAGAATACACTCCAATTGAAATTTAAGCTTCGTGTATGTCATTCGAACTCCTTGTTGTATTTTTAGCTGTATGTAAAGAATGAACTTACGTACTAGATCTTATTCAACCTTTTTGGAAGAAACAAAGAGGATTATTAAGATTTTCATGCATACTGTCCTCTAATAATTCTAATATCAAGACATATTTTCGTTTATAAGAAAAGTAATGTAATTCTTGCAGATTTCTAAAAGATTTTAATTAACTCTAAAGTGTATCCCAGAACAACAAAAACGAAATTTGAAATTCCTATTGAGATCCTTTTCTGCTTTGATTAGCTAATCTTCGATGTTCGAATGGGTTGCTTTCCCCTTAGAAGTATAATAAAACGATAATCTGGTAGGAATAATATTTAACCAGCCTGGAATTCGAAGTGGATCACGTGTCCACCATATGAACGAGGAATTTATGTTCTTAGAAATATAAAAGTGTCTTAAAAGTCACCGCGTAAAATCATATTCAATGAGTCCAAGAAACCTACAATCATCGGATTTCCATGGCCAGATCAATTTGTGCCAAAGTCGGTACATATTTCCTAACGTACTCTACATTGAATCTCAAATGTAAATGTTTGATAAACGTGCCAGCATCAGGCGAGTTAATATTTGCTCATAGACGAATGTCTTTGCCTTGGATGGAAGTAATCGTGGATTTCTATGAAAAAGAAGAAAAAATTCTACATACATATCGGTGATATACGAGAGGGAGGACCAACGATATATTGTCAATTTGTCTGGCTTTCACCGAGATTCGTACTATCGTTCGAACGTTCGTGGCTAATGGTTATTAATCATTAAACGATCGCGATTAGTCCTGCTAATTTTTTAACGCGAATCCCCTTCGAACATTCAATGATATTCTTAATTGCCATGATATAATGATTGCCAGCTAGATTCCGTTAGACTGGCGTTTTAAGGTAAATGTATAATTAGAAAAGATCGATAAATTTCACAGACCCGCTGGAAATTGAGAAACGAACACCAGCTGCTGGATAGAGTTTCGCGTTATTATATTATATAAAACGTAAGCGATAGACTGAATTACTTAACGATTGTTCTTAACGACTTTTTATAACGAGAATACAGGAAAAGAGAAGATACTTTCATCGAAAGTAATTTCTTCGTCATATTCTTGGTTCGTTATATTTTGTAGGATTTACTTTCATACATTCTCGGTGTCTAAAGCATAAAAATATCATAGATATAGATGCGTTCAACGTTTCTGCGATTGTACAATCGGTGAAAGGAATAGAAACACGTTAATTAATGTATCAATGTTTTTTTACAGCCCATAGAATTATTCGCTTGCATATGCCAGTGCGCAATCGTGCCTTATCGACTGCAAGGAAATAAGTTCATCGTGCATTGCTGCTAACACTTTTCCTTTGAAAAATGAACAAAATTTTAAATGCAATCCCTCCAACATGCATTCCTCGTGAAATGAAAAAAATGTCCGAATGAATTATATCTAATAATTCTCAGACTAAGAATTATTTACCAAGAAATACACTCTACGTTCTACGTTCTTCGGTTCGTGATGACCACGATGACTCGACTAATTCGAACATGTAAATAAAACACATTCCCAACAGGAGATACACGGAAGCAGAAAATTAAAGATGGGCTATCTTCGGGCCATTTCGCGAAAGCACCGCGATAATTCTCCTGGAAATTAATTACAATTCCTCTTAGCACGCGAGGAAATCGATGAGTCACCGTGGTGGCGCGGCACCGCGGCGTTCCTCCAGTAGTCCAGTGGCCGTTTTTAAGGTCGACGTTCTCGCTTTGGTTCGTGATCCGATCGTCAAATGGCACACGCTTGCGATTCGCAATGCTCTCGAGGATCTGTTCATTTATCTTTGTGAACACGCGGCGTGCCGCGATCTCGTTGCCGTGGCATAGTGTTCCGCGATGGCCGCGCATTCGTTTCACCTTTAAGGAATCGCGCACTGACCTCCTGAACTCGATGATCAGAGAGAAAACTCGATAAAACCTGACAGACCAGTTTTAGATTGAAAACTTCAAACTGTGTCTTCTATGCGAATCGACGATAATTGGGGCTTTACGTGAACGACGACAAATCTGAGAAAAGCTTGCTCTAAATCTGCCGGATGATCGATCGTTCTCAGTTACGCCGTGAAATTTGTTCGACAAAAAGGGATTGGTTAACGAATTGCCTCTGAATTGGTCCAGTTTTTTCTCTACCTTCGCTTTTACAGTACCATTCGCGGTATGTTAGACAGTGACTCGCTGAAATATGTGAAATTTCACTAGCACCGTGATGACGACTATTTACTCGATCGAAATTTAAATTTTTTTTTATTCCGCCGAAATGCTCACGTTTCTTTCGCCTACAGAGTGCGTTAATACGACAGAGGTAAAATTCGATCACAATACGACTACAGTTACACAACATCGAGAGACAAGGCTGTCGGTTTGTCAAGCTTTACGATTCGATCCTCGAATAGAAGCAAGTTATTTTCCACAGCCATAGGGCTTCGTTAAATTAGCCATTCACTTCGTCAACCTCGATTACCGAGACAATAATTTAAGTTCATTACTCATGTCCATCTTTACCTCTTGCTAAGCATTAATATTCACTCGACGTCAAATCATAGAATCGTGTTTGAACCAACTTAATCTCTCTCGCATCGTTTGATCTCCTTTTCTCTTAGAAAGTTCGCTTCGCTCCCTTTCTCGATTGTGAATTTTAAACAGGCCATGGATTTGTCGATCAATCGATTTATTAGATCAATTTTGAGTGCAAAAAGAAGGAACAGAAAAGGAATAGGGATAACGCAAAGATTTCATCATCTGAAATGAATATTATGACATGAACGATGACAAGGCGAATGGTCTATTTATGTCTGACACAATTATAGCACTGTGCAAGACTCTTAGACCACCTACAAAACGAAGATACAATTCTATTTTTATGGATGAATATAAATATTTATAATACAGCATAAAGAAATTATGTTAAAATATATCGTTATTTTTTGAGAAGTATCTAGTTTAAAAAATATTGGTAATTTGGAATAAATACTTTCCAGCACCTTGTCAAATAGTTTTGTGTTTTCTCTAATCCTATAATCTTCTCTTCCGTGACTTTTCCAGTTTTATATCTAATCTAAGAGCTTATTTATTAAAGTAAAGTATGCGTGAAAAAGATTAATGTGTTCGGAAATGCTACAAACAAGTAACGGTATGAAAAGAATATTTAAAAATTGGTATTTACATAATAGCACACGGAAATATTCCTTAAAAATAAGACTGGTTTCCATTACGAGATCGCTATCGTAAATGGCCTAAAACTGCTACATAGTGTTGAATATCGAGCGATAATAAAACGAGTAGTCTACGCACCCACGAGACGTTGCACAATGCTAATGGATCAAGTTCATGCAGTCGTTGAATATAATCGAACCGGCCCCGTTTCGCGTATGCTACTTGTCATACGAACAGGTCCGGGGATCAGGCACACGAATTTCGGGCTCAACAACTGCCAGTCACGCGCCCGTTTCTCTCCGTCACCACATTTCGCGCATGTAAATCTTCACTCCGATTTAGCACCTTACGCTTTCTTTGATTTAGTTAGAAATCTAACACAAACATGTGATCGCATAAGTTAAAAATATTCCTCTTTAAATCTCATTTTTATTATCAGGTATTATTGGAGACCAAAGTATCAGAGAAATGTAGCGCGAGTGCGAGAGAGTTTTTTCTCTTACTGATATTCTATAATATTTTTTTCTCTTCAGTGCGAAATTCGCTCTTTCTTTGTGCTATTTAACACTACTTTGGGTTATACAATATACGTATATGTATCATTATGATACTCACGTACAAAGTCTCTAGTACTGCGAGGCACACGAACGTCTGTTTTTCGGCATCGAGACGCTAGTAGTTTAATGCGCTAGTGTATACTCGCATAGCGACCAATGCTAATTTTTGGTACAATTGGAATTCCTCGATTCAAGAATTTGGCGCAAAAATTTTTCATTATAAAAATATCTTCTATGAGGTTGAAGAATATGAAATTTCTCCGAAACTAAAACGTTCTCCTTTGAGTTACGTTCCTGTAATTCTAACGATGATAGAAGCTATTGTACAGGAAGAATATGGGCCGTCTATAATAAAAGCGTCGTAAATTTATCTCTGGAAAACATATAGAAATTTAGAAACCTGGTATGTTTGTAGCAATATACAGGGTGGTTGGTAACTGGTGGTACAAGCGGAAAGAGGGTAATTCTACGCGAAAAAAGAAGTCGAAAATATGGAATAAAAATTTTTCGTTTGAGGCTTTGTTTTCGAGAAAATCGACTTTGAATTTTTGCTCGGTACGCGTGCACTTTATCACGTCTCGTTATAACGGATCTCACTGTAGATCATTGTCTCGATTGACGTTATGTTGATAAACACTTCCAATGTGACTGAAGTGTTTTCCTACCTATTAACTTACTATCCGAATTTTTTATTCTATATTTCTTTTATTCTATTTTTTTTTTATTCTTATTTTTTTTATTTTATATTTTCGACTTCTTTTTTCGCGTAGAATCACCCCATTTCCGCTTGTACCACCAGTTACCAACCACCCTGTATATTTGAGCTACTCATAATCAGATGTCAAGCCGATCAACTTTATTTCCTAAAAGTATCTTAATTTTAATATCAAAATATACGCGATTAGCTTTTTTCTGTCAAGTAATTTTTCAGGAACTAAGCAGTTAACCTTAATAGAACTGTTAAATTTCCCTTCTACTGTTTTATTTATATCTTGAAAGACTTCTAGCAATTTTAATGATACTGTATCTTATATTAATAAAGGAATGAAGTGAACCTGTTTCCGATACGTGACAACTACGAATGTTTATATATTTACAGAAAATGTAAATACGCAAAAATATATAGAATGCATACAATATTCTAAAATGTGTAAAATATTAAAAGTAGAGTATTTGTTACAGCCTTTAATAGGTGAAACGAATTTCTATCTAAATTCAATCTTTTTAGATATGCCCGTAAGAATATAAATTTGCATAAAAATTCACAGTATAGCGATAAAAGATCAGCTTTCTAAATAGAACACAAGCTACTATGCATATGTCCTCACTGAAAATTCCTAATTGTAACAGTAATTTCACGATATTAGCACATTTTCACTTCGATTAACATAGCGCGATTGGCATCCCCTTGTGGATGGTAGCCTTGAGAATCGAAGGAAAGCACGTTTGTCGTCGATAATTTTATCCTGTTCGCGTAACAAATATCTCCGTGAACGCAGACCAAATATTATGTTAAAACCAGTTCGTCGTGGTTACTCAAGGGAACCTGCTTGCCCCGGATTGTCCGTGAGTCTGTCTGTCTGAAGGAAAAAATCGAATCGATTTGCATATCGAGTACGAAGTAGCATGTACCGATCTCTCCTTCGCAATTTCATGTTTTATAGCACCTTCGCTATAATCTCTCATATTAGAATCTTTCTGTGATATTCCAACGTGCTCGATCGCTTGTTTCTGTCTTCGTCGTTATCAGTGATTAATTAGGTACTCTTCGAAATGAAATCGACCATAATGATAATCTTTCAACCATTTAATTGTGAACGGGCATTTATTCGCGTGTTCTCACTTATTTTACTAAAAATTCTGATCACGTTATTAACTTGTTCTGTTAAGATTACGATAAATATAGTGTACTTACTACTTGACAACACAATTGCGAAATGATCGAATCTACCTTTTTAAATATTTTTTCTGCTTTTTTTGAGGAGAAGATACCAATTCCTGACTCACTGAGTTTGATAATTGAACAATGGATGTAGCAACCTGTATAATCTAATTATGTTTGTTAGGTATTATTACTGGCAGAAATTAAGTGATCGGGAACTGTGGATTACCTCTTTAATGATTCTATTGATGAAGTATAACGTAACATTTCCTCAAGCAAGTCAAACAACATCGTCGTGAACAGCTGAAGAAGCAATCCCCTGTTATATTGCTTAGGGCGAGCACACTGCGTACAAGTAAATTACGGTAAGAGGTTGCTGGTTGATCCTCTTATCGAGTGATTGCCAGTATTCCATCCGTTACATCGTAGTGTTTGCTGTTTTATGTTCTTTACCTTTATTACTTCTATGCCAGTCTAGATACTTTACTCGTATCTATTACCAAAGAGAAAGCTTCGGGGTATTTAATATGTTTCCAAACCATTGAACATACCGAAATATATATAATACATATATTCGTTTATAATTCTAAAATAGTAAAATAATTCTTCTTACTAAGAAAATATCGTTTTAGAAAAGTAAAACCATTTAAAATAAAATGCAGGAAAATTTGTATCCAATTTGGATCTAGATTCATCGATTTTTTATTCCACACTATGTATTTTTTATTCTTTATTTTTATTTTATAGTTGTTTGACGACAATGAATGATCTTATATTCAAACTTTAGACCCGAAAAATATATTGTACAAAAAATTTCGATGAAAAATCATAATATATTTTATAGATCTATGCACGATTTTATAGGAAAATCTGTTTCGTGCCAATACATTTATTCGCTATGGTATTAATAATATCGATTTTACTAAATTTATTCAACCCTGAAGCTATCAAATTTCCAATATCGCTGTACAATATATACACGTACATTTCCAGAGCGCGGAAAGACGTAAAAAGAGAATGCAAAAGAAAGAAGGAAGAATTAATCGCCCGAGAGGAATATTAATGGCTATCCATCGAAAGTTTGGTGACAGTCGACAGACAAATTATACCAGTCCAGTGAGACAAGTTCACTTTCCACTCTCCTTGTACAGCAATTTAAACGAAACAAAAGCTTGACAGTCGATATATCAAATCTATCGATCTATTCTCCTATAGTACTAGGGTACTTGCAGTATAATTTGTAACAAGGAGAGATCTAATCGATTTCTGTGGCGATTCACTTTCCACGATCGCCTGAAATTATTTTACTTCCTCGATTCATTGACAGTGGAAGCTCGCGTACCAATCTAATATATGTATGTATAAGTATTCCCTTTCTATCCGTTTTCACGCTAACCGGCCGACGACTTTCATTGAAACGCGGCAACGAGCCTGACGCGACGTGTCGAGAAGCTAATGTCAGAGCCCCGTTAATCACACGTTGTGCAACATGGTAAATCGGTATCGCGCCCAATGACCGCCGCCCCGTACGTTTTCTTTGCTTTGCACTTCAATAAATGTCAGCGATAAAGAGAAGTGGTAGCACGATGTCCATCTTTTTATGTACAAAGCAGATGGGCAGCCAATGGAAGCCATTCGAATGTTTCTAACGCTTGTTTAGTGAAGCGAAGAGGAACTTGAGCAACGTAAGTTTACGGAGATACGGTCTCAGATCAGTAAACAAACGGAGGAATTTTAGAAGTCAAAATGGAAGATTCCTTTTCTGTAAGATCATATTTATTGGAATTGTTGATTTGCGAATCTTTTTATTTTGATGGGATTCGTAGAAATTAACATTTCGTCTCTATCTAATGGTATTCGATGGAGGTACTAATAAGATTTAGTGGAGGCATCATTTAAAAATCTGCCAATCCTGGGCGAATACTGTCATCTGTGCGATAACATTTCTAAAAAACGCTCCAATCTCTTTAGTCCGTAAAATTTTATTTCCAGAATCGTAAATTTCACAAATTCGAAAGATTTATAAAAGATTAGGATATATGACCATGCGTTCTTCGATTACTACCTAAAATCTCCGAAAATTGATATTACTCGAACGTACACCACTATCTTTAATTATTATCGTTTTATTTCTAGAATTCTAAAGATTCAGGTATTTTCTATCCAATCGTATTCTTTGCTCCATTATCTGCGGCCACTATTACTTTATTTTCAGCTCCGTAAATTTCTCGATTTAAAAGAAATTCCACTATCTACTTTAAAATATTGTCTATGGTATGTCCACAAGATACTCTAAACCAAAAAGAGCCAACCAAATTACCAAACTGTATCCCGTTCGCTATAATTAGCATCTTTTTCTTATAATTCGATCTGGACGATCAAAGCCTCGGATAATTTATGACCGATGACTTTCACCGCAAAAACTCGGCGTCGAGGAACTGTCGCGCTATAAAAAGCGCTTATACTCGGCACGGTTCTTCGATATCGTAATTTAGTGACCGAAGCTTATTAGCACGTGGTTAAGTCACGCATCGCATTCCCTGGTGCATATTTTCTCTCAGGAAACAGGTTCACCGTTCTCTTCCGTATGGAGAACAGAGGAGAAGATGCCTGTACATGCTATGCAGCCACATTTGACCTCGGATTATAATCTCCTTTAAGAAAGATCCACGCACGTTGGATCTGGCACCCAGAGGACGATGAGCTGTGAGGACACATACTACTAGGAAGAAATGACGACCCTACCACGCATTTTATTACGAGTTCCGTTTGCTAAAGCAGAAAGATACCGGCTTGTTGAAAGATTAGAATGAAATACGTTCCTCAAAACTTTATAGATGTTCCAAGGTATATAAAGAAAATTTATCTTCCTTTTGGTTTACATTTTTGTCTAGAACTTTAGAACTCTTTCCTGATTCGATGCGAAAACCATATTTTGAATATCAGTTGTCGGATCTATCTTTTCATTACTCTTATTAATTTCCTTATTAATTTTCTTACTCTTTCGTTATTCGCGTCTTTTCTGAAGAAAATATTTGCAAAGAAATTTTCTTAGCCTCTGACTGTACAGAGGTGTCCGAATTTTTATCTCATTATCACAATATAATGGGGAGTTTTACAAGCTGCAGAATTTAAGAACCGCCAATTATAAAAAACCGTAACAAATTCATAAACATCATTCAATAAGATATTTATATTAGCATTGATTTTGTGTGATACAGTAGTTTAAGAATTTCGTATCTAAGAAATTTAAATACGTGTCTTTTATGGTAATGACAAAAATACGAACAACAGAGCCCTGTTCCACAATAAAGCTAATGTTATCAGTGACAATTTACGACGAGTTATTAATATTTATAAATTCTCTAACGTAAGTAGCAGTAATAATTTTGGTGATTAAACAAATAAAATTTTACAAGCAAATTTTACAAATTACAAGTCCTTTGATTGTATTGGGTTTATTGGACGAGAAACTACAGAATTGTAGAAGAGAAATAAGTAGCCTACAACTCGTAATTTGTCAATTCACAAATATCATTAGTTGATAAGTTGTTGTATAAGAGAGCCGTATAATTAAGAGTTACATTTCAATTTCAATCAATTAAATCTCGATTTCTATCCTGTTTCTGAAGCTTTAGGTGAACTGGACACGATATTAGCAGCAAAAACAGAAATAACATAATATGCGATAAACATAGAAGTTTTTGCTAATTCTTCTGAAATATAGTCTGGTAATCAGCACGGTGCACGAAAGATTTATTCGATAGGGGAGAATTATGCTCGGGAAAAAGCGTCTAACCGTGAAATAAATCATCGATAACTAGGAAGAATATTTATCGCGATTAATAAACGCGTTTACTACTACTCTCTATTTTGTACCTTTAAGTAGGGTCGTATCATCAATTAAGTTAGCCTGGGCGGCACGTGAACTGGGTTAAGAACAGCTCCATGAAGAAACGAACTTTCCTACGTAGCCGATCGTAATTTGTTTCACGAACAGAACCGGCAACTTTTTATCAATCGATTTGCCTCGAAGCACGGAGGAAAGCTCGGACCATGTAGAAGAGAACGTTCACGTCGCTGGTTGTCCATGATAATATTAGGTCAAACGATCTTATAAGTCACCACGCGAAGTCACTCTTTCCCATGCTTGATTTTATGTGACTTCAAAGAACGAGAAATCGTACAGAAAAAGATATTGCACAGCCCTAACATGGACACGAATATGCGATCCTCTTGTATCCACGACATCAGTTATTCCCCAAGAGTGCATGACTTCAACGAGATAATCTTACCATCTGTCCGAGAAGACTCGAGTAATTTTATTGTATACGTTACAAATCACGCTGGTTTGCGTATAAGTAAGAACTTCCTTTAATTCGTCATCGGATGACTGGTTTATTCGAAAAATGTTCAAAGAGCTGTATATTGTCGCGTGTAACACGCATGCCTTCGAGTCGTTAATGCCACTACTAGTCGGATAAGATTGGCGTATTTTTTGTAATAAAGTTATGCAAATTAGAAATGACTTGGAATTACTCTAGTAAGATGCAGAAAACTTTCATTACTTTGCAATTTCATTTGCATACTCAGCTTATTCAACAGCTCTAGCAGTTTCAGGGATATCAAACGATTTTAATGAGATAATTTTCTCGGAGGAAAAGAAGAAGAAGAAGAAGTAGAAGATTGATGTATTCTTGCCAACAAAGTAGCGTAAATTGTAAATGATTTTGCGATGATCGAGAAATTCATTTAACATGTTTCTTTCGTATAACTAATTTATTTCGCTTATAGCTAATTTTTATTTAGAAGCGTTAGAAGAAACATGTATTTCGAGTAAACTACATGCACGAACGCGTGACTTTGACGAGAAAAATAACACATAGCGGCATATATATTTTTTACAAATTTCTGCACTGAAGCTTTCTCTAATTTATGATTTCATTTGCATGTCGGATATTTTTCAACAACATCTAATAGACGTACTTTTCCGAGTAATTCTCAACATAGAGTTAACGTCACGAATAAAAATTTGATAATTCTTCGTAATTAACTATTCGTTAATACACTTTTCACTCACGTTCTATCAGCGAATAAGCAAAAATTTCAGTTACCATCAGCTACGGTATACAGTGTTGGAGCCGGATGTCGCCTCACCTTGACGTAACCAAAATTTACGAGCAAAAAAAGGTCAATCTCGTTCATTCTGTCCGCGATGAGATCACGGTGATTTTATTTCATTATCGACCAGGATCAGGCTGAAAATATGCATTAAATACTTATTACTAAAGCAATCAACCGAACGACTTCTTCATGAATATCGTCAACGAGGGTCGACTAATCGTCTGATAACGATCTAGCCACCATTAACGCGCGCTAATCGCTTTATGGTCATTGCATGGAGCCGGTTTCATTCTTTCTCGTTATAACATTTCAATAATAGGTCATAAATTTCTGACAGCTTATTCTGGCTGATATCGGATACTAAGAGACGTTCCTTGAGCATAATCTACAATAAAATGACGATCATTTTATATTTTAGAGGTCTGAATGAAATCCTCGCGAGGAGACCATTGAATTTCTACGAGATTCGTTCACCTTTTTCGAGATATAATTACAATCATTTTACATATTGGAAACATAAACGAGCGCATAGCCACGAGAGAAATATCGCAGTTCCGCAAGATTTGTTCCGCTTTTTAAGATATTACGATTACATATTTTATTACATGTTTAGAAATCTAAACGAATACAGGGAATATAGAGTGTTTATTAGTTTCGTTCACCTTCTAATACGGATTCTGATAGTCAAGATTGTATTAATATCGTGACTAAACTTCGCATGAATAGTTCCTTAACACGTAATGATAGTATTTAGCAATGCAGATACCGTTTCATTAAACGAGCAAGCTTTATATATCGACAGTATCGAACATTCCAAATAAAAACTAAACTTAATTATAACAAGCTGAAAATAACGGAACAAAACAGCTCTGTTCAAATAGCGAAGCAAATTTCTCGATTGTTACATATCTTTTTAATTGAATACTCAGAAAAAATGAAGCGATTGCCAAGAGTAGTGCAAAAATGGCGGCTAAATGCAATTTGTGCGCTGCATAATGGACATTAGAGAAGACAGAGAAGATTGAACAATTCTAACTTCTGACACACTTAGGCAACAAATTAAGAAATGAATCGAGGAACGATAGACACCAATTACAGATGCAATTAACATCAAAACGGAATGTCGGGGCTCGGGGGGGTGCACTTCGAGAGGACGAGAAGCAAGTTGCCGACTTTCCATCGTCTGTCGCGTAAAACCGTCTCGTCCCATGACTCAAAATGTCAAGGTGTTCCCAGAGTGAAAGGACACCCGTATTTATGCCCTTTTTTCGCCGCGATTTACCACCACGGAATAATTAATAAATTATTTCCGCCAGCAGCCGGCAGCTCTTCACCCATAACGAATTGATTGCCACCACCAGCTATTGTTCAATCAATATAGCCTGTCACCGATTTTACTACCAACCAGAAAAGTATTCCAGCATTTGTTTCTCCTTTGTCCTCATTTTGATTGAAATATTAGTTTGATAAATCATAAAATATCCACGTGAATGTTCATGGAATTAACGAGTCTTTGTCGTTAGAAGTCATTAGAAATTTCCTCTCCATTTTACTAAAATAATTTTTAGCGTCCAAGGTTTCGAGTGCTTGTAATTCTATGGCCAGAAACTATACAACGAATCAACCATTGTATCTTATGAGTGAACCTTGGATATTGGATTTAATTCGAATTTATAAATATACAGGATGAGTTATTTACGAGTTTAAGCCGAAATATTTTCAATACTGTGTTAATTACATCGAAAAATGTTTTAGATAAAAGTTGAATGTTTCAAGGGGATCATATTCTGCTGTTATTAACTTCTTCGTAGATGGATGCGTAAAGGTAAGATTTTCAATCTTGTTTTTTTTTAATAGCATCGTATACTTTGTAATACATTAATCGGTGTAGCTGGAAATTCTCTATAAAAAATTATTAACCTACTTGCGTCGAAAAATTGTTAGTTCTATAGATATCTTAACTTTTGCAAATTTGGCTTATCCGACCAATAGCAGTAACAATGGCACTTTCATTCAACTTCGTGTAGCTCTTTTACTAAGATGCACCGGACAAGACGTCCGAGGCGTACTCGGTGGCTAATTAAACGTAAACGCGTCGGCCGCTTAATGTTCACGATTCAAGGTGTAATAGAGCCACTTGATAAATGTGATGTTCCTAGAAGATCGTAAGATCGTAAAGATCGTCGTCCAGTTTCCTAGAGCACACTCATGCGAGTTAATTGTTTCAAGCTATTAAGACCTCTGTTTTATTGAACGTTCGTTGTAGCAGCCTCTGGCTGAAGAGATCATGGGAAAGGGTACCAAAAGGAAAGGCCACAAACTGAAAATGTAACACCCTGTAAATTGTGGCTACGCTTTAATTAAGCTGGCCGAACTGCGCCATGTCTTAAAAGTAGATTATGGGATCACAGATTTAGAATGAAAGGTGAAGATTCTATGGAATTTCGTTCCTCGGGGATATACATACATATAAAGATTCTGAGATAAATGAATACGGGGAACGAACGCGACAACTAATTTGAGATCTTGGGAACGTTGTGTGCGTATGTTGGGAAGTATACGTATTGCTTTTCATATTTTCTTTTTCAAGTTTTTAGTCTTTGATATTCTTATTACTTTTCAAATGATACTTTATATATATATATTCTATCCTTTTATTCTAGCAACCTTTGCTGTATGAACATATTCATGGTAACTTTAACGTATAAACCTGAGTCTGCCACTATTATACATACGATAATTTCTAAAATATTTAAAAAAAAATCGTATATCGTCCTCAAACAGTTATAAAGTTTTCGACTTGTAATTTGTTTCAGTGAATTATGTAGTAAATAGTATAAAATAAAGCAAATGGAACGCGGTGTAATGTTCCATCTAGCCCGAACACAAAAGACGCGCGTCTACACGATAAAAATTAATTACTCATTTTAGTTCCTATCTCAATCCTGTTTCAATTTTATCCTTAACTATGACCATTCTTTGATTCCAAATCTAATTTTATTCTCGCCTTTATCTCTCTGCTGCTATTCTATTACCCAATAAAGTTGCTCTTTGCTTTTCTACTTTACTTTCATATGACGTCTTACTCATAAGAAATTTAATCGTAATTGTAGATTAGCGCGACTTCCGTCCTCTATTTGTCCAATTATATCAAACGATATCTGTTACTGAACAACGCTTCATGAATGAATATAGACATTGAATGGTAGCCTGGTTTCGTTCCTCTAATGAATACGCGTTAAAGGCATCCATATGCATGCGAGATGCATATCTAAATACACGTACACCTATTATATTAGCATTGAAAATCCTATCAATTCCATGCACGGGACACTTTGCTAGCGACTGTCGACTCGATTAGCCATTGTAATTGATTCCGTGAAGACTATTGTTCAACGAAATTGAAGTTGTCAAAACGGCTACACCATAGTGAGATCATCGTCCTCGCTGAAAATAACAGTTCGTTTGCTGTTCGGGAACGTTTCATCTTTTTTTATGATTAATTCAAAAAACATCGCTTGAAATATTATTACGCATTGCGATTTAAAAAATGGAGAGTATTATCGATAGCATAATTAATATTATATTCTATTAATATAGTATACCATTGTTATAGTATAGTATACTAGTACTATTATAGTATAGCATACTATTATACTATTACTACTATACTATTATAGTATAGTATAATACATACTAATATAATATAATACAAATATAGTATGTAATAATAATATACTATATATTATTATTATATACAATTATATAGGGATTAATCCGCCCTGACTGGATGTTAAAACGACTGAGAAACGAACAAGCGTCAAATTAAATTCGAAATGCTTCTGGCATTTCTGGTAATACAAGAATTTCAAGTTACGAGGTGTGTTCCTCGTTTGCAAGAAGAGGCCTTTAACTTCTCATCGTATCGCCCGAGGCCACTTGATGATACGTTTGCACGCTGCAATCGATCCGGTGAACTTCCACGTTACACTGATATACGCGCAGAAAGAACTTGGTTGCCGATTCCGACGACCACCGTAACATGGTGTGTATTAATTGTTGAGGGATGTTAAGTTGGTATGATCGCTAGTTACTACAAGCTAAGTTGGTACGACTTCTGGCGACGCTTTTTTGTCTTAGAAGTCGTCCACGCGCTAATTGACTGTGTGACTGCTTAGTGGTAAAACGTGTTGTACGAGACGGAGAAATATATAAAGTGAAAAATCGAATCTGTGTGAATCGATTAATTAACAACC